>JAPMOQ010001578.1:4099632-4138851 GCA_026543055.1 Argiope trifasciata | reverse complement strand
CACACACACACACACACACACACATATATATATATATATATAAACTAGTAATATAAGATAAAACGAAACTAATTACGGAAACTGAACCAAAAACTATTTCGGATTCCAATCCGAAATAGTTTTTTTTAGTTTAGTTTTTTTTTAGTTTAGCTAATTTATGTGATTCATCTGTATTTTAGTAGGAGCTGCATATATATATATATATAATCGTTTATCTTGGAAACAGCTCTAGCGATTTGGATCAAACGTTATATTTATGATTTTGTTTTCAAATTTTGTCTATATTGGTATCTTTGCTTAAAAAAACTGTGATTTTCCGCATAAAAATAATAATTTTTTTTTCTAACGATCAGAACCTGCTTCCAATCTGCTTTGATGGTGACAATGTCATAATGCGCCATCTCAGACCCGATTTCACCATATTAAAATTGAGTGTAAATTCTAAAATAGATAGTCTGCCAAAAGAATAATAGTATTGTGCATTCCTAATGTTCGACTCGGGACCATTGAGCCCGTAGCCGTAACATAACAAAACTGAATACTCCTTCCTGAAGTTTACTCCTGTCTGGTTTATGAATTTACCATCACATCACCCACCCCCCATCACTGAGTCTGAAGTGAGATAAACACTCTTTTAGCACCAAGCTTTATGACGACTTTTGCTACCTGTAGAAGGCGCGATGAAGGTTTTGTTTGTTAGTTCAGAACCAGGGTCACCAATGTGCATTCTTTGAAGTTCGAACTCGCGACCATTGGGTCCGTAGCAATATAACATAACCTTTAAACTAAAGTTTACACTCGGAAGTTGTTATCTGGCTTATAAATTTACTACCACACTTTAATATATAGCATATTATTTCAAATAAAATGTAAACTAAGTGAATTTTCATTCTTTTTCATTTTAATAACCAATTCATATGTTGGTAAGATTGAAAATTATTCATATGTAATCAGTATTTGATTTGTATCTAAACACTTTCTCCAAAAAGCCTAATTTTACGAAAAAAAATCTGCCGAGAGAAGCTTAGTCCTTCATATTATATATATATAATACTAAAGTACCGAAGTTTATATTAAAAGTGATGATGTATTTCCTTTTGTTCCACTTAATAGTTAATAGTTATAAAGCAAATGATTTCCCTCCAATTGAAAAAAAATCAACCAATAAATTCTTATTTCATATCATATAACCTCATTTTTCTTATATTTATTTGATATTGATTGCAAACGTTAATTAATGTCTTCAAGTATGCTTAAAATACACACTAAAATTTTTTAAATTGTTTAAAAACTTCAAAACTTTTCCACAAAGTCTTTGTATTAAGACAATAATTCTGTATTACTTTTATAATAGTGATATCCTTAGATCATTTAACGTATAGTAAATATTGAATTTTACGATAGTAATAAAATTAATATATGTATATAGTTGCTACAACATGTAATATTTTATTGCTTTTTTCTAAGAAATAAAAGGAATTTGAAAAGAATAATTTTGAACAGAGAAAAGAAGATACATATGCTTAGCAGCTCGCCAAGAGGAATTTTTTTGCATAAGTAAAGTTAAGCTATATAAAATTTTGCAATCTAAATAACTTCATTCCTTTTTAAAATATGTTCCCAAAATTTTAATCTTACCAGCAATCTGAATGTGTCAACTCATGAGCTAATTATTAATGGCAACTGAATTGAGGCTATATTTACATTTCTTATTTTATATATGAAATTTGATATAATTAATTATATATGAAATTTGATATAATTAATTATTTAAGATAACAGTTTAAATATTGCTTTAATGTATCAGAATGTTATTTCAGTAAAGTTATCTTTCTATGCAAATTTTATTATACATTTATTTACTCTAAAACTATTTCGGTATTTTATTTTCTCTATACTATTCTAAAGAATTCTTTTATGGCCTCCAGATGCCATTTTGTGGATTCTATATCCCTAAGTGAATTTTATTTTGAGAGTATATTTGTATACTGTAAAGATATTTGAAACTTTTATTCTAGCGATACATTTTGAATCACCCGTATTTACAGAATACCGCATCTAATGTCTTGGAAAAGTGGAAAATATTTCATACCAAACAGTGCGAATTCCATTAACAAAGTGGTAATCATGATTTTAATCTCCTTGCACCTAAAATGTAAACATGTAGAAGCATCCACATACTTGCAATAATCTACATTTTGTTTTTAAACTGGGAATTACTAGAGCTGAAAAATCTTTTTAATATATTTTTGTTCTCTTTCAGATTTCAGATTCAGTATAATACTTTTAAATAAATTCATCAAGAATAGGTGGCGCATAAATAATTGATTGTTATCAAATTTTATTTTAGGCTACTGAAATACGATCTTACTTTCTAAAAGATTTACTAAGAATTCAAAATTTAATCATTTTATACATAATTCATAAGCTCTTTTATCAACATAATGGATAAGAAATTTGCTCCAAAAACTCTTTTAAACCGCATTATCATTTCAATCACCCAATATATCCACAATTTACAAAATTCTTCCAGGATAAAAATCGAATTTTTTGAGAAATAGAATATTTGATCATCGTTATTTACAAAATCTGGTATCGTTTTTAAGAAAAATTGTATTATCCTGTTTATAATTTAAGCACTTCAAAGAAATTATTTTTTTTAGTTGGAGAATAAAAATTGATGCAGTCTTTATTTGGGGAAAAAATGTTTTTTGTTAATCCTAGACAACACTTTTCTAAATGTTTAAAGTTCTCTAGTGCTCTTCTTAAAAGAAATTTAATTAAGCTGCAAAAATCTTTTTTTGTAGGCAAAATAAACAAAATAATTTTTCTTCCTTTAGCATATTCTCAAGAGACTCATTTATAGCCAACGTCATGTTGTCTTCATCTTCTAAAAGAATGTAATTTCAATCCCAACTATTGTTGGAATAAAATCAAGTAATGATGGAATAGATGAAAATCCAAAGACATTAGAAATTAGAAAATTTACTCAGCATGAAACTGAACTTGTGTAGAACTTAAGAAATACTCTATATACATGATTCTAACAAATATCGGTGAAACTTAAATGTACATTTTTAGTTGAGTTAATTTTCAAGAAGGCCTATGAAAGACCTCAAATACCTGAAATGTAACTGCAATCAGCTGAATTTATCATGGAAGAATAACTATCCAGAAAGTTTGTCACGTTTCCCAGTCAGCAAAATTTCAGAAAATACGAGCATAATGAATTTGTGAGCACTGTACCGTGAAGCACTGTATTCTGTTATTTGCGTATGGATACTTCAAAGTTTTTAATGAGTTATTCAACTATCTTTCGGTTCATCGACATCAGTGTTAAGAGACAACTGGTGTTCTTGTCACTTCAGAATATTTTGCATTGTAGACTTTGATAAATATTTGGCGAGCCCTTATGTTATGAATTAATAAAAACGGTTAAATTTTGACGTGATGCAACTGTCTCGATCTTTTCATTACAATATTAACTCAAAATGACCAGCAACATTGAAACGACATTTTTACGATATTGACCGACATTCAGAATACCAGACAACGGCGTGGATACATTATACATCTTATGCTAATTAGGGAATGTTTGCATGAAAATAATGTATCATACTGTGATTTTTACGATTTTGGTCGATATTCAGAATTTCACGCAACATTGTGTTGATTATACCATTTATCATGCTTATGAATATATGCTATATATTCATGTGCTGTGAAAGCCTTATAAGTGAATGCGTACGACAATTTTTACTATATTGTCTGACATTTAGAGTATCGGATAACACCGTGATTGATATTATGCTAATTAGGGAATGTTTGCATGAAAATCTTGCATCATACGGTGAGTTTTACGATGCTATCCGATATTCTGAACATCGGGCAACATTATATTGATATTATACCATATATTATACTTATAAGTGAATGCTATATGAATGTCTCATAAGTGAATGCTTACGAAAATTTCTACGGTATTGACTGACATTCATATAATCGGAAAACACCATGCTGATATTATACAATATTTTGTGCTGATAGGGGAATTTTATACTAACTTCTTATATCAAAACCGTAATAGATTGTGATATTTCAATTACAAAAATCAGAAGCATGTGAAAGGGTGATATCGTTGAATATTAGATACAATAAATACAATTTAATTGTAATTCTTATGTTTTAATATGCATATTTACTAAATTTAAATAGATTCCAAGAATAATTCAGAAATCTTGCACATTTCTATTTGAATACGTACAATCAACAATATGTTTACTTATAATGAAATAATCTGTTTTTCTATAACTTTGAGAAATATTTAGCAAGCCCTTAAGATGTAGTTTTTTGAATAAATGATAGATGCTTAATTTTGACCCGATGCAACTGTGTGTATCTATACCCATTTAGGACCATATTATGCCAAAACTCCTTACAATATTACTATGATATTTTTAAGATATTGACCGATATTCCGAATTTCGGACAATATCGTAATGAGGTTATACAATATCTTGTGTTAATGGGGAATGCTTATAAGAACGTTTTATATCATCCGACAATGTTTATGATCTTGACTGACATTTAAAATGTAGAACAACGTTGTGGTGATATTATACAATAAATACCTGGTGATAATAATTGAATGGTTATAAGAATGTCTTACATAAAAAACTATTACTATATTGTGTTACTTGAAATATTGAGATAAGTAAATTGTGAAAGGACAACATTATTGTTATTTACAACTACATAATTTACACTGTTATTTACAATTATACACTTTAATTGCAGTATTAATATTTAAATTCGTATGTTTACTAAAGCTTAGTAAATTGAAATTCAATGCAACAATCATTCAGAAATCTTAGAGATTTCTGTTCAAATTAAATTCAATAGATAATGTGATTCATTATAGTAAATCATTGTGTTCTTTGCAACTGAATGCGAAAAACTAAAAACAATAACAACTTCGACAATCCATAAAACAATTACAGATCTTTGCCACGATATATTCAAAACTGTAATCAAATCTGATGTAATTAAATAATTTATTTTTCTGTAAACATTAAAGAATATAATATCTGTTATTTATATATTTGAATTCCCATATCCCTCAAAGATAATAATCTGAAAATTGTATTCTACATCTACAAACAAGATTTAAATAAACTATGTTTCTTAATAAAATATGTATACGAAATTATCAGAATAAGTAATCTCTAAAGAGATAAGTATTAATACGATTACGGATGAATTATGTTAATTATAGTGGAAAATGGAACTTTTTTATTCATTAGGCATTTATATGAAATTCTATATTTTCTACTTTATAATACTCATTCAATTATATAGACTTCATTTTCTCATTTTGCCAAACGATTATTTAAACGCAATACTTACAATAAAAATTAAAATCTTCAGTATGCCCACGCGTTTGTTCCTTTATAGCCATTTATTTCATTCGTCTTTGTTTCTATTCCTTTTCATTGTTTTTTCCCCGTTTGACACAGTAGGAACATTTAAATGAAAAATTATCAGAGTGCCCTTTAAATTCTATTTCATTCTTTTTCATTTTCATTGAAAAGAAGGGAGGATGTATTCAGCATCATTGTTTAATTTCTATTATTCCGCATCGAATACCGCTTCCCACATCCTCTTTTCGAATAATTAAATAAACCACGATAGTTTAGATGCATTATTTAGCTAATAGTTTTTGTTATTTGAAATAAATTATCTTGCATTTACCGCTTTAAATTCATTATATTAACACTTGCTTAAAAACAATGTGAAATGTGATTCAAGAAACATAATAGAAATACGGTTTCTAAATAATTTGTATACTATACTGTAACAAATATTCCATGCAATATTAACATATAATACGGATAACAAAGGAAAAGTAAGGAGGTTTTAACTTCGATGTAGGTACTTTAACTGCAATCTAGGTAAAAAAAAAAGTTTCTCGAATGTACAAGATTGGATATGGCGATTATTCAATCTTATATTAAAAAATTATATAACTACTATTCAACAAGTAGTATATATGGCAATTATTATATATTATATTACAACGATTCTACAAGTACTAGATATGGCAATTATTCTCTAATTTTCAATGCTTTTTTCACAAATCTATGTTTTTCATGACGTCAATCCTTTCCGATCTAGAGGACTTAGTAGAAAAAAAAGGTAGTTCTCGATTGTATAGAATTGGATATGGTGAATATTCTATATAACATTACTACTCTTCTATAAATACTAAATACATTTTTCAATGCTTTTTTCACAAATGTCTTCTATCACAATTTAACTATCTTCGATTCAGGTGTCTTTGGTAACAAAATGGCAGTTCTCGAATGTACAAAATTGGATACGGCAATTATTCTATATTATATTACTACTATTGTAAAAGAAAAAAATATGAAAAATATTCTATATTACTATACTACTCTTCTATAAATACTAGCTGAAGTAATTATTCTTTATTTTTCAGTGCCTTTATTACAAGTCTATGTCTTCTATGACAAGACAATCATATCCGATTTAGGCGACATTGATGGAAAAAATGGATTTTCAAATGTACAGGATTGGATCTGTGATTATCTATATTAAATTACTATTATATGATTATTCTATATTATATTACAATGATTTTACAAGATATGATTATTCTATATTTTTCAGTGCCTTTTTTATAAATCTATATACACAAATTTATACATAGATATATACAAATCTTTACAGAGAGTGAAACCACTTTAAAAATTCTACGCTAATCAACAAGAAATTGCTTTTTAATGATACTATTTTAAAAGTTTTCTAGATGATTCTTCAAATATGTATTTTTGTGTGTAAACTTCAAAAATAAGTTACATACTTGCACTGAAAATCGCTTATTTTGCCACTAAATAAAGATCACATTGTAAATTATTTTGTGTTCAAATACAGTTTCGGAATTTTTACCCATTTTAAATAATTCATTCAATCTTCTGACATGATTCTATTGCTGATCACTCTACAGAAAAAACAGATTTGTTAATCAGTCGCTGTGAGTTTATTTTTTAAATGAAAGCTAGCAAACTATCTTTTTCTGTTTATTAAGTCTTTAGTAAACACATGAAAGTTTAAAAGATAGTTTATAAAAAAACCAAATACTTTTTTTTAAAATATAAATTCGTTTGCTGTCGTAGCAAGCAATAATTTTAAAGCATTCTGTGTTCGATATTCTAATCGATTTGAAACATATGTATCCTTTAGAAAATATTGCATGAATAAAATAGTTATATCCATGAGTTTAAGCAATCTTTAAACTTTGCATTGAAGGATTTTTCCTTTTTAAGCAAAATTTGACTAAAATTAAAAGAAAAACATTACTTTTCTGTTTCTGCGAATTTGTCAAATATGCAAAATAATATTTCATTCATCCATTAATAAGTGAATTAGAAAAACGTCACGACTTTCTTAAAAAAGTGTGCTGCCAAAAACTGTTGCTGAGTTCATGAAATATCATTAAATTGAATTTATAAGTCTATATATAAATTAATTAATTTAAAAGTTTGCTTTTGAGACAAATCATTAAGAACCAGAAAGTCACCTATCTACAAAATTAAATGTTCCACCATTTATAATTTTCAAAATTGATTGTAGAAGCAAAGACTGATATTACTTCAAAACGAAACGCTTTATCATTTATCTGCTACTCTGTATCATAAAGGCTCACCAAATATTTATCGAAACAATTGCGATATGAGATGCACACAAGCGACCTCTGTTGATGAAGAATTGTTATTAAAACCTTAAATCGATGGACAAAAGGAGGTTTGAATAAGTCATTAAAAACTGAGATGCAAATATTGCCTTCAGAATTTAGTGAATTTTCAGAATACTTTGTGCTAGCTTTCTGGAAGGATTAGTTGAGAAAATGTGTCACTTTTCTGGATAACTGTTCTTCTAAGTATGTTAATAATTTAGACACAGCAATAGTTTTCATTTGTTTTCTTCAAAGATATGATCTTCGATAATCGAATTATATGAAAATTCATCCACTGGCTAGTCTAAATGAAATCATCCTTTTGAAAGCATGCACCAAGTTGGATTTATACTGAAGAGTTTTACTAATCTAATGCAAATTCTTCTTTTCAACTTCATTTCCTTATGCTTAGTTAATGTTGGACTTAATTTTACATTGTCTTAGGGATGAGGACTTCTGGTTAAAAGATGGATTTTTTTCTCTAGACATATGGGAAAGTAAAGACATTAAAGAACTTTTGGACCACATCCAAGAAAATTATTTCGTAGCTCAACTAATTTTCTTTTATGTAAAATATTAAGCATTATAATATGGAGAAATTAGTTGCAAAGAATTATAATAAAGTAGCTCTTAATAAAATCAGAAAATAAGAAGCATCTAAAATCAACCTTTCGAAATGCCTTATTATCGAATAGATAATGCATGTTTCTCAGAAAAAAAAATTATAAATAAAAAAAATTAAGTTCAAGTATCATTGATTTTTTAACACTTTCTTGCGTTTTAGTGATTTGTAACATCTGGAAATATTAAGTAAAAATAGTAGGAGTGATGTTTCAAAAATTATCTGCCATATTATTTAAAAAATGTTTTATTCCAGAGAATGCCTTTCATGACATTGACTTACAACAGTAACGCAATATTAGTTCCTGCAGTGAATGTAGCATTTTTACATTACCCGTCTTGTAATCATTGACGAATTATTTGGCTATAAATCCCTGGTAAGTAGTTTCCTGATGTAGTTAATAGTATTAAGGTATAAGACTACATACGAAGGAAAAGTTTTAAAAAATTGGATCACTCAAAAATTGCTTTTGGAATTTTTAAAAATACCTATGGTTTTTAGATGTATTGTCAATTATAAACACTATAAATACCCTCAAAATTAAAAAATACAATGTATTGTGAGAAATAGGAAAAAATTATAATAAATTTCAATGAAAGTTAACCTAAACAGGTAACACTTTATACAAAATTGTAATACAGCAATCCTATTTTTCTTTGTACACAAGTTATAGAATATAATGATGACTGAAATGAATCAAAATCTAAGAAAAATTTTGAGATGCTAAGAAGTTATGGATAAAAATATTCGTATATATGTATTTTCTTCATAAATATACAACTTAATTTTTCTATGAACACCTATAAATGAAAAAGTATTTTACTAACAAAAACTTTTGATTCATTTCGTTACCCATATTATTTAAAACACATGTTGAGAATTTTATATAAATACTGCTGTTAGTTTTTGAGGAATCATGATAATAGTGGAGAAATTTTATGAAAATTAAAATTTTGAGAAGAAGTTAAAGACAAAATTTAGGTAGGTCATAGATCGTCCTGCAATAGGACCAAGTGTCCTATTCGCACTCGTGGTGATTGTTTTACCTTTCTTACTTGATAATATGTACGTAACTCCAGAAGATATTCTTTGAACCACCTATTCCAAATGTATCCATTAGTTCTTGCTGTCACTTGTAATTATTTGTGAGTTTGTTATTTCTAGACTCAGGTCCGGATTGGACAGTGGTCAGCTTTCGTCCAGTTACAAAATGAGTTGGCGTCAAAGCTTCCTCTGTATCATTCTCACCACGATCATAAATCAAAGGTCCACTATTGAGTGAGGCTTCTATTCTCACTAATACTGTAGTTAAGGCTTCCTCATCTATTAATGAGATACCAAGGGATTTTCGGAGGCGTCGTTTGGTTAGAATCATCTCTCGATCCCACAATCCCCCACCACTAAGCTGCTTTCTCAAACAAATAGCATACGAAAATCAAATTTGTGTTTTAGAATTATGTTTTTTCCACCAATTGAAACGAAAATTTCTACTTCGAACATAATTACCAAATTATATCAAATTTGATATATTGAAATCATTGAATCTTTGAGTATTACCTTCCTAAAAGAGCAGACGGGCAAACAGTCAATTCGTTCCTAGATCATCAATTCAATCCTAGAATTTGAAAGGTGTCTAGACTACAGAGTTTAATACTGTGTATCGAATTTTATATATGGTGCTATCTTTGTCTTGTAGTTACCGTGCTCAAGTATATAGAAACAGTTGGGCATGCAGACTATCTCTGAATTGAGTTACTCAAAGTTGATGGAGTTCTACAAATTTTCTAAAAAGATTGTATACCAAATTACATCTTTCAACATCTAATAGTTTTTGAATTATTACTGTCATAGAAAGACAGACTAGAGACAGATATTTCCCAAAAATCTCTCTTTTGTGAATCCAGATTGATCTTAAACGTGAAGATTTGTCAAAATATGAGGGCTAATTTTTAAGGCGATGATTATGCTCTCACTATACTATGTGTGTGAGAAAATGAAAAAGAAATATACTAGTATTCGAAATTCTTAGAGCTGTAGAGTTTGGGATATATAGTTAAAATTCTGTTTTTATAAAATTTGATTCTGAAAATTTTATCAATATTGGATTAGAATTTTTAAGAATATTTGCGAAAGGTTGAATCCTATTAAGAAGTCATAATATAGCAGAATTCTTATATAATATTAAAAAAACTACTTTGTTTGTAAAACGATTTAGTTTACAAAATTGTCACTAAACTATAATATTAAGAAAAATAATTCCTTGTTGCAATCGCATCAACAATATAGCTCTAAAAACGTAAATATATTTTATTTATTTAAGCTTTAAAACTTTAGATGAACTTATATAATAATCCCTGAAACCTGATTCTTAATTTGGTGCACAACATTCTTTGTTTTCTGAAATACTTTTCTTATAAAAACCTTACGAATATCTGGATGCGTTTTATTCAACGTTAGTAAAGATAGTTAAAGGTTTAGACACTATGATTGGTTTCATTTTGTTTTTATAAATGCTAAGATCGCCGAAAGTTTAATTAAATGGAAATTCCACTACGGAAGGTTTAGCAGTATTCTTGATATTTGGGGTAAAATAAGTTCACTCCAATTTTGATTGATGCTCAGAATTTTTTTCAATCTAGAGAGTATTTCGGGTTTCTTCTAATAAATTGTTGTTGTTTCTGCTTAATTGGCGACATATTTCAGATTATCTTATTTCAGTGGATTCACATTCCTAAAGTGAACAGAAAGAGATAAAAGCGTTTTTTATTGTAGTCGGGAAAACAGATTAATAAGATGTTTCTTATAAAAGTATTTGATAACAGTAAAACGAAGAAAATTGTTGCATCAAGTTATAAAATATTTTCTCAGAGGAACAAGAATGATGCAAGTTTTATTCTTCAGCTAAAAGACAGTTCTTCAGATCGTTTAAAATATAGGAAGTATAATACATTTTTCAGAGAAGAAACATTGGCATTCAAAAAAAGGTCAACCCAAGTATGCATTATCAGATTTTTTAAAGCAATATGAAGTTTAAAATATAGTTAGCAAACTTACAAGTTAAAGTTTCATCCTTTTCATAAAGATTTTTTCGGATTATATTAAAGAATCTGACTTATATTTACAAATATTATGATTTGTTACTTCACATTTTCTAACTTCAGCCGAAAAATATCAATGGAAAATAAACCAATAAATGCAAACATCGCAGAAATCAAACATATTAATTTAATAGTAGATAAAAGATTAATTTATCACTGTTTCAGATAAAATGAAATTAATTTTCGTTCTGAAAATATGAGTTTCCTCTTTCATGTAACATTTTTAGTTAAGTCCTAAGCTCTTGCCATCCCAATTAAAGGTTAATAATCTAGATAGTATCAAAGACCACCTACAATATTTATCCCCTCAGCTGAGTGACAAGACTTAAGAGATGTAGCTATGCTATAAACATGTAAGTTATGTAAATGTAGTACTTATAATAACTATGTCTTTTAAAGCAGATGATTATATACAATTAAAAATTCGATTGCATTTAAATACAGGTCAGCTTTGCTTTCTCTATCCTGTAAATAAGAATTCCATGGTCTTGTAAATTTTGCAGTTAGTAACAAATATCTTGGAAACTATTTTTTTATAATATCAGATTACAACAACTGTTAATATTCTTTAATTCTACCATTTTATATTATATACAACAGTCAAACCATTAAGTCACACCATCTCAACGATAAGCATTTATAGTTTGTATTCACTCTACACTATGAAAAGTACTCATATCTTTATCAATTTCAGTTAAAATACATTAATGTTGGTTTCACAGATAATAACTCAACGCAATAAAAAATGTACTTATATATGGATTCCTAAACATAATTACAGTATCCCTCAAGTTTTGTTTATGCAATTATTTGTTTTATGGATGCTGCTTCATCTGCCAAATTATTAGTCTAGATAACTAAGTCGCTAGTGGTAATTTGTTTGGTTTCTTAGAAAGGAATTTTGCTGATAATGCAGAACAATTAAGAGTAGAGTGTCTTGTTAATTAAAGCAAATAAACAATTTAAGACAATTTAAAACAATTATCAGGCATTTTGGCTCACTATATTTCAAAAGCGTATTACAACTATGAAGATACCATACCTCAAAAAAAATCTTAAGCATTTATTATTTTAAAAAAAACCATGCTGTCGTTTATTTGATACGCATAAATAAAATTATGGTAATCCAATTATTTCAAAAAAATTCTTAATCTTGCCATAGTTTAAAAACTTTACCTTGTTTCATAAGAGTGTTAGTACTATTATCCACTTCTCATTGTCAGCAATGGAGGTATCTGCACAATACCTCAATTTTAAGCCCCAAACCTTGGCACCAAATCTAAAACCTGTGGAGCCTGAGAATAAAGGACTGTACAAGAGGTAAATGATAAGCTTCACAATGGCCGTATCTTTCTTAGTAAAATGTTCTCTCATTTTGCCATTTAATACGAAAATGTGACTGCTCGTCTTCTGGTGACTCACATAAAAACTATGTAAGAAAGAATTTAGTATTTGTTTCTTCTTTACCCTATGGGCTTTCTTTTTTCTCGAAGCATTTTGTAATTACATGGCCAAAATTAATAACATCAATCTATAATGATGGGTATCTATGATATAGCTTCTTTGAATAATTAGTTGCATTAGTAAAAAGGCAATTTACATTATTTCAATGGTTGCTGAATTTACAAGAGATAATAACCTCTTACCTTGGC
This sequence comes from Argiope trifasciata, assembly GCA_026543055.1. Lineage (NCBI taxonomy): Eukaryota > Metazoa > Arthropoda > Arachnida > Araneae > Araneidae > Argiope > Argiope trifasciata. Next base: position 4,125,723 of record JAPMOQ010001578.1, on the reverse strand, counting down.
GATCATTTGGCGGGAAAAAAGTAGTTTTAGGAAATGCGTGAATGAATGCAGTACTTCTATTTGGACCCGCCTGAAATTTAGTAATGTTCCCCAATTCCTGACTAATAAGCCTTGTAGTGAAATAACTGTCACTTTGGAGTGTTATTCTCAAAGTGAGCTTTATTGCTTTGTGTTGAGGATTATTGCACTGCAATTTTATTTAATTAGTGATTTGCTGTTCATTAGTGATGAGCAGAAAAGTACATAACGGCTGTGTTGACGTACTGATTGTGTATTGATATCATAGATACATACATTCATTAGTAATAAAGCAATATATATTCTAGAGTATTTGCGATTTATTATACCACATACATGGGCGATGGTAGCCTTGGGGTAAGGTCTCGGCTTCAGAACTGGGGTGTTTCAAGTTCGGCACCCGATTCCATCGAACAACTCTTATGAAAGATTGTTTGGTGTACGTTAAGCCTGAAGGAGTCAAACGTTCTCCCACTTGTGTGGTGTGGAAGTTGGAGAGGGTGTTCCAGTTCAGATGTCACCTTAGTCATTTGATCGTAAAAAATTACTAGGTCCGTCCCAAAATAGACCTATTGTTGCTTTAAAACGGGAGCTTAATATAACTAAACTAAACTTCATTTTGTATCCAACAGGTGGTTACTATAAAAATAATATCCATTGTATATGTCTTTTGAAAATATGCGAGAAATGTGCGAACATTAGATGTCATTTTCAGGAAAAGAATTTTACTGAATAATTAAGTAACTTTAATGAAAAGTGTCAGAGAATATTGAAACAAGTAAAAATGCAGCGAAGGATTATTATTTTCATTAGATAAAAACCAATCTCTGGAAGTGTTTAAACTGTAAATAGGATTATATATTATTCGGAGAGAGAGTGAGAGAATTGGTATTAATATGCTTCCCCCTAAAAAACGAAAAGCGCTGAATTATCCTGAATATTTGATTTTTTGCTTCTTAGCATTTTGTAATTTTACAGAGCTTAGAGTTTAATTTTGTGAAACGTTATATTTTGAGTATGAATTATAAACTTTATGCTTCAGGATTAAGAAAGCATGTTTTTTTCTTAATAAAATTTCATATTTTTAGCAATTTATTAATATCTTAAGTATTCTCCGTTTTTCTTATTTTTGGTTCAATTTCTTTTTGTTCTTTATCCAAAAATAAGCTCTTTGTAGTGCTTAAATTATAAATGGGATAATGCATTTTCTCAGAAAGATTTCAAATAGTAGCTAAGCTTAAAATCCTTTTTTTGCACAAATTTGATTTTTGTTTCTTGGAATTTATATTTTAGTCATATAGTGGATGATTAAGAAAACAATGTTGTCCTCAGACTTAGCTTAGCTTTATTACATTTTAATTTTATTTTGAATGAATACTAGGAGTAAGTGGAAGAGGCATATCTCACTGTCAAAGCACATTTATATAGCAATGGCGACAGTAAAATTGCCTTCCCGTCTTCAAACTTCCATACCACACAAAAGAGGAAGGCTGACTTTAATGTATAAAACATGATACTGACCTGCTTACATGGCTGCTCTTCAGTGAAATCAAGTCTCCAAACAAAATAATTATTTCCATTTTTTTAAACTTTTCTAATTCGTAAAATACTTCAAACGAAATAAATATACCGTTGAATTTATGTCTATACTTATAATAAAGCTCAATGTATGAATGTTGGTGCTTTGTGGACTCCGTTTGACGTACAGTTACCAAATTCGGCACATGCATACCTTAGAAGTCGATAACCTGTTTTTCACCGATTATTTTAAACGGTCGAAAATGTATGTTTGTAATATTTGATGCATTTAAAATTAAACATAGCTAATTAATAGATATGCTGATGATAAATCTCAGGAAATTTTGTTGAAATAATCTTGAGATATTTCGTAAATTAAGAAAGATATTCTTTAGTGCTTATAAGGTTTAAATGCTTGGTGATTCTGTTTCAATAATCACATTATAAAAAATAACGTTTTGTGTCAGCCAAAATCCTTATTATATAAATTACAGTTTAAGCATTTACATTTTAATTTAAATCATAAATTCTGTGGAAGCTAAGAGGATATTGGTGATACATACTACTTTACAGCTGAAGGACTTTAAAATATTAAAAAATAATTTCATGACTCAAAATTTGAAATTTTAAAATATTTTATTAGATAAGTAGATATTAAAATCGAAGTAGTTATTAAGGTAAAAGCAGATATTAAAAATGGAGATTACAATCGAAGTTACATAAAATATTTAATTATTAAAATTCTAACGACCATTAAGATTGGCAAACAGGCTGGTCACCAAAAGCGGCTAGTTATATATAATTTTGGATGAATATAAATATAATAATGAAAAGATAAAATACACATTAGAAACTCTAAATTTAAGTATAAATGAAAGTAAGGAACAGCAGAGGATAAATTCTCCATCAGGAAGAATGCATGACGCAAACGTTTAGCGTTTGACGCATACGCTGGGTTGACATTTCACATAACTTATTCTACTTTATGCCAAGCTTAACCTCGGACAGTCAGTAGTCAGTGCATGCGTAGGAAAGGACTTATTTATGTTTATTTTCATTATATAGATTCATTCATTCCATGTGCATCCATTAATTGCTGTTTTCGCGTCTCCGAATTTTTAATTTTCTATGAGGATCGTATCAAAAAGATGGATATTTACACAAAGAATTATGGTATAATAAAAAAAAAGATCAATATCTCTAAATTTTGGAAATCTATAAAAAAGAAATGGTCAATAAAATGAAAAAAAGCACAACCTCGCACCAGGTAGAATAAAGAGCCAACATATGTCGGAATTAATTTGTGATAGGAGAAAAAATTTTTTCACGCCAGAAAATGCACCCAATTATTAAAACTCAAGCGCATTCAGAAAAAAATACATATTAATGCGTGTCGTTGTCCTATCGGAACAATTGCCTTCCATATACCACACAGCATTTTTTTTAGCATTCCTACGCATGAGCTGCCTACTGTCCATTTTAAAACTTGCCCAGTGTACACTAGTTATTCGGATAGAAAGATTTAAGAAAGGAAACTGAGCATTGATATTTCACAAGTTTATTAAAAAGACTAGAACTAAATAAGATTATAAGAAGTAATATTTTTAAAAAAAATAATTCAATTGCTTCTAAGGCCAAGGGAATTTTTATTTTAATAACATTTTACTAAACAGTTAGCAAAGAAGGGATTAAATGTCAAATAATTATAAAAAAATTATTGACTTTTTAAGAATTGAACGAACTCGCATTTTCTACCTTCATGTGAAAAATACTGAAATCCTTACGTTTTAGTGATTAAGCTACTGTCAGTTGGTTTCAATTTTCATTACAAACAGCTAAAAACCCATTTAAACTATTCAAAATTTATTAATTTTAATAATTGACATTTTTAAAAATTTACTCACATTAAATGCCATCCACTACAAGTTAAAAATAATATATTTGAACTCGAGTGGATGAATAAAAAGTATATATATATATATATATATATATATATATATATATATATAGAGAGAGAGAGAGAGAGAGAGAGAGAAATAATGGTAGGATTTGAATGAAACCGTCAGAAAAATACTGAGCACCATTTCATTCTTACATTCAAATTTATAAAAACAATTCAATGCCAATCTGTATTCCTTAGACATAAAATACCCCATGAACATTCATAAGAGGTAAACGATACAAGTGGTGAGATAACTTCAAAATTAAATTTTCTCTGTTTAGTCTACTGCATTATGTTATAAAGCCTCTGCAAAATATTTGTTGAGACACTAAAGCTACAAGGCACATGTAACGGACATTATGGTAGAGTCGATAAGCAAAACACAGCTGAATAACTCATTAAAGATTCCGATGTAGTTATACGCAAGTTTCTCAAGGACTGACATGCATGGTTATGAGAATAATATTCGTTATCTCTCTGGATTTCTTCTTTCTAACGAATGTCACAATTATCGGAGTAGCTGTTATTTCATAATTAGTTTTAGATAATTAAGATATCAATGGCGACAAAGCTTTGTGATCGTTAAAACAGAAATTGGCTGTTAGTTTAATTGAACGAAACTTCCACATCTGATAAGTGTGGCAGAATTTCTGATATTCAGTTTGGAATACAGCTGCAGAAGTTATTATTTATGGTGGAAAATGATTCTAATTCAGCTTTCATCTCTCCTTTTAACTTCTTGTATACTTAATAAAGAAAATATATAGCAATTGTCAAAAAATTCGAGCTCGAGGTTTTATCGAATTTAACATTTCAGACCTCCTTTGAAATCAAAAACTTATTTTTTGAAAATGCCTATCTGTCTGTGACAAAGATAACAGAAAAGGACTTTTAGCAGAATAGTTGAAATTTGGTTCACGGTCTTTACACTATATTTGTATACTGTTATCAAATTTGGGTATAATTAGTTAAGTTGACGTCACTCTGTTCGGCTGTTTAAATTTAATTTAATAAGATGAATACAAAATGCAGAGATCTAGATAGATAAAATTCGGTACTTAGATTTAATATCTATAGTGTAGAATTGTTTGTGCCTTTGTACTTTCAGAAGCATGTAAGCACGATAATTTTAAATGGTAATGGCTTAAATATATCACATTTAGTACGGGATTTGGGGATTATAAGCGCAGTATTATATCAAATCTTTGTTCCAATAAGTTAAGAAAAATGTGTATAAACTCAAATTCGATTTTCTTACACTATTAAGGGCATGCTTTATAATTAATTGTCAAGGTACTCGCCAAAGATAGCACCATAGATTCAGTAAAATAACTAAATTCAAGTTAAATGTTAATATTTCATAAATATTTTACACTAGCCGCCTTTGGCGACCAGCTGGTTCGCCATGAGTAATGCGTTCTAAAATTTTCAATTAAATCACATATTCATTAGCCTAGAAGTAATTCCGGGAATTGATTGGCCTGAAAGCAATATTTTCTTTAAGATGATGGACGAAAAGTTGACGAAAAGTTCTAAAAGAACACCTTTTCCTAATAATGTTCTTTAATTTTATAAATCAATCAGTTTTAACTATCGGTTATGCTTCCAAAATATTAAAAATGTTTTTATCGATAATGTTGCCAAAATATGAAATATGTTTTTTTTTTCAAAGAAAGCGAGAAAGGGAAAAAAGTATTGAATTAATGATACAGATATTGCAAATGATTACATAAATATGCCATTAAGTCCGGATTTCAATGCATATCCTGTCTAAATTCAATCAGGTTTACTGTAAATAAAGATAATTTATGGAATTAATGATACAGATATTGCAAACGATCATAGAATCATTTGCATTTATTTTTTAAAGAAAATATCACATTTTATATTTCTTTTATTTTATCCAGTCACGTGCTGAAAGTTGCATTTCTGTAGATTTATTTTGCGATATTTTTTTTTTTTATTTGAACTTCCGGCATTCTTTTATTTTATCCAGTCACGTGATAAAAACATGGTTAAAATATTTCGTTAAAAATAGAAGCTTATGTTATAAATTAAAAAAACTGATACCGTTAGAAAGCTAATTATTTTATCTTTAAATTGATGTAAAAATCATGTTTGTGCAATAATATTTTCGGAAGTTATAGCGGAAAAACGTCGACATTTCGCTTAAATTTTAATTAATTCAAATTCTAATTAAAAATTCGAAAAAAGGGCTCCGAGGTGCACATTCCGAACCTCCAAGGTATGCATGTACTAAATTTGGTAGCTGTAGGTCCAACGGTCTGGCCCGTAGAGCGCCAACACACACACACACACACGCACACGCACACACACACACACACATTGAGCTTTATTATAAGTATAGATTATTTCTATACATGGCGTTCTTCGGAATGACTCATCTGTTGTTACAGAGTATGCGAAAAAGTTTTGAGGCATCAATCCAATTAGTTTTGTAAGGCTTTCATTTCCTGAGCTTAATTAATGGAAGTTCAGTTTGAAATTACCAAATTTTTGTGGCTGGATATTATATATTATGTAATGAGTGCTTAACAAATTGTTTTATATTATGTTTCAGAAGAAGTTTATTTTAGTTATTTATTAATCTTCAGGAGACTTAGAGTCTAAAAAGAGTGTTGCAAAGATTAATCATGAAAGGTGTTTTCCTACATTCAGAACTAAAAATTTTTGTTCTTACTAAGATTCAGATTTTAGTAGTTTTTTTAAAAATTCTAAATAGAGTAATGGCTCTTTCTCAGAAAAATACTTATTTTTAAATAAAACCTAAGGTTTAGTCTCTTCTTGGCTGAATTTTATTTTTACTTCTTAACTCTTTTTCTTTTGACAGCATAAAATATTAAAACATTTATTACCAATATTTTAGAGGAAAACCGTGGGTAATTGAAAGCAGCAAAAAAGGAAATCACAAATATAAACTAATAAAGAATAAAATAAATGCTAAAAGATGAACAGAAATAAAACTGTTTTAGAATTTCATTTTTACTTCAGATGTTTGGAGATATTATTTATCTTTAATTCCACAAGGTATAAATCTTTGTTTATACATTTGTGAGATTTTAAAGTTATTATAGAGATCTCTAATCGGAGGTAGTATATTATTTTCTCAACAACATTTAAAACTCTAAATTTTTTCATTGTGTGTTCTTCTAATTGCCTTTGCAAAGATTAAGGCACTACTTTGATTACTAAGGCGCAAGGTAGTTTTTTCATTTCGTGTATTTCCGCATACCATAGCAAGGATTGAGCTACTACTTTGATTTATATGAAGGTAATTCTGGCATTACGTGTACTTCCACCTGCTATAACAAGGATTGAGCCACCACTGATTTATATGAATGCAATTCTGTCATTTCGTTAATTTTTGCCTGCTATAGCAAGGATTGAACCACTGCTTTGATTTTTATGAAGGCAATTTTGTTATTACATGTACTTCCGACTGCCACAGCAAGGTTTTAACCACCATGGATTTATATCAAGGCAATTCGGGCATTAGGTGAACATCCGACTGCCACAGCAAGGATTGAGTCACTACACATCGAATATATACCGAAATGATATAATTAGAATTAAATAAAACCAAACACCTTAGCCAATTAGTTTTTTGCCAAAGGCGACTACTTACTTATTCTTTTCGTTGTATATAACTCACCTAGCTTGTTCAAGTGAAACCTCTACAGGTGGCTGTAACGCACTTCCAAAATTCATCTGTATTTTAAATCCTTCAAACATTTTTAACACTTTTTAAATGTTTACTTGCTTGAGCTTTATTTTTGTTTATTATAATCTGTGTAGACATATCTGTACTAATATGTTATAATATTCAGAGTATATACACTTATATAATACATTTAATCTAATGTGATGTATACTATTCCGTATGAATCTGTCCCGCATGATTCTCACAACAAAAAGCGAAAAACATAGGACCACTTCCAAGAAATTTTCGCAGGGCAGGAGAGGGTGATGTAAGGGCTAATAAAATAGCCCCATTTGTCCTATACTTTTGAGCAATGTACTCAAAAAACAGCACTTATCACATTATTCTAATACTGAACATGCATTTCTAAAAGATATATATCGTTCTTTTACCTCTGGCATATATGTGAGATAGAATTGAAGTTCAAGCATTTGGCAGCACTTCCAACAGTCGTGATATCAGAACGTTTAACTTTCATTTAGTGACAGTTGCCAGACGGAAGAATGAAACGTTCCAATATTGATAATATTATGCCAGATGATGCCAAATGTTATATTAAAAGCGAAGCGTCTTTCTTATCCTTTTTTTTTCTTCTTCACTTCAAAGCCGCGGTGGCCTGTAGTAAGGTCTCGGCTTCGGAACTGGAGGGTTGCGGGATCGAGGTCCGAATCCCCCAAAGTACCACCGTGCAAGCGTGTCTGAAGCAAGTTAAATCCATCGGGGCCAAACTTCTCCTGCTGGTGCCTTGTGGAAGTTTGGAGAGGAAGGTGGCAGCTCAGATATCGTCCTCGTCATCTGATCGCGGTTCAGAATTACGAGGTTTGTCCCAAAACAGCCCAAAATAATTTTCAAAATGGGAGATTAATATAACTAAACTAAACTAAATCTTCTTCATGCCAATTACCTATGCCTGCTCAAAATATATCGTATACGCCCTCTAATTGTTAATTAAAATGTTTAAAGAATTAAATCTTTTGTTTACTGGTAGTCTTAAGCATCATATTTAAACTTACATGCAAAATATTTTATGCATGCATGCTTAATTTAAAATGGTGGGGGGAGGTGAGAAAAACATGACTTTAGCAAATGCTGAATTAAACATGGCTCAGAATTTTTTAAATATTTGCCTGGTTTATTTTAACATGGCCTGGCAATTTAGGAACTGTTATTTATGATCTTTGCTATTTTAAACATACTTGTTGCACAACAAAACACTCTTATTTTATGCAATTAAAATTGAAAAAAAAATCCTTTTTTAAAAATTTTATGAAACATTCTAGTTTTTAAAATTCAGTATATTTGAGCGTCAATCTCCATTCTTTTAATAGCCAACAATTTCCAAAGAGAAATTTTATTTCTGTTCAGTTATTACATTTTGAAAATATGCAATGGTAGGACAAAAAACTGTTTTTCGTTCAGTTTAGGCCAAGAATGGGACTTTATTAAATTCCTTATACGAAAACACTGTAGAATTTTAAAATAACGAAGAATATTTCTGAGGACGATGTCTTCTTTTCAATTTTTCCTTCGAAAATCTGAAGAAAAATTTCAATGGAAAGTGACTTTTTCGGAATGTTTCAACTGTAAACAAATTAATGCATTCTTTCTAGGGAAAAATGTTGACTTTAGATAAAAATTTATTTTAATATTGTATTTCATGAAAATAGTGTTCATGTTTTCAATATTTTTATACAATTATGATGCATAATTCAAAAAACACAAGTTTAGTTAGGAATTTTTATTTATATCTTATTATAAGAAGTTTAGGCTTTTTTTGGTGGAATAAAAAATAAGAGAAATTGTTTAAGGAAAATTTAAGAAACTTAGTTGAAGCAGAGTTAAGAATACATAGTTTAAAAGAGGTAAACAAGGTTTTTACTCACAGTTTATGAGTTTCATATTATATATATGAAAAAATAAGTGCCCATGTTACCAGGAGAATTTAAAATTTAGAAAAGAAGGATATTATTTTACGGGATGTCTTTTAATTAATGGAAGTAATCAAATAATTGTTTGCAAGAAACTAAACATTTTTAACGATTACCTAAAATATGTAAGAATTTTTGAATTTCAAGAGCGAATAATTTTAAATTCATAAATACTTTTTAGTGAAGATTTATAATCAAGAATTAAAAGCCAGAACGTATAAAATTTGGAGATAATATCAAAGGAAGTTCTAAAGGTAATTTTTCGGACAAGGAGTGTTATTACTTCTTTAGAGAATATATGAATGCCAAATTTAAATATATTTATATAATTACAAGAAGTAAGAAATATTGAAATATATCACAAAAAATTCAAGCAGACAAAATGTCTACTCTTGTATTCCCTTATGTATATGTATTTATGAATGTTTTCATTATATGCATATGAAAAAGTCACCGTGAAGTTACTAGGAATTTAAAACTTTAAGTTACTAGTAACTTAAAGTTTTTGTTACAATCGTAACAAAAACTTGTTTGTAAAGCTTTTTATAAAGTTCTACAAAAACTTTTCAATTACTTTTAAAGTAAAAAGTTATTAGTACTAGTAACAAGTTCAAATGAAATTACTTTTCCTTTTAAAATACCCAAGTTTAAATGAGAAATAGAAGCTGTTGTTGAAAAATATCTACCTGTCAATGGTTTAAATGTACTTTTCTGCCTACAACACGAAACAAATAATTTGATTGGCTAATTTTCAAAAACTATCAAGCAGTAAAATAAATAACTTTATTTTATTGTTTAATTTTTGTTAAATCGGCTCCCTTTTTTTAGAGTATAATAAAGCAAAGACAATTTGTCCCTATAAAATAGCCAACTGAATAAAAAAAAAAATAGATGCCATGTTATGTAATAAATAATTTATTTTCCCGATTTAAATAAATCATGTAATAGAAAGATTACTCGCTGATCATAGAAAACAGCTTGTCTAGTACTTCTCAAATATTACTAAATATTATATATTATTTATAATAGTTTATATACTTTTAAAACAGATATTACATGTTGGAGATACTGGCTATACTTTCTGAATCTGTACCCAATTCTAACATATTCTTTTAATGCAAAAATACATACAATGTCAAATTTTGGTTAACCAGTTGTCTCAAAAAGAGTAAAATTCCTTGAATTAATTAGATAGAATTTAATTTAATCCGACAAAGCAATTTACCTAGGAAACTTAAGTCCTGTCTTGGTATCTTAACAAACACTGTAATCCTAATGAAAATCTAATTTAATTGTTAGTAAACAAATTAGTGGTAATGAAAGATTAAACAACTCCTTTTTTCTTTCATGTATATTACAAAATGACTGATTCTGAAAAGGAAAAAAAGTGGGGGGGGGGGAGAAGGAGGCAACATATGCACACTTAAAATTATAATTTAATGCAACTTATTCAGGTGCACAAATTTAAGGAGAACACTTACATAGCTAAGAGGCAAGTTTTTGCATTAACTTATAAGTTTGATATCGTTTCTTTTGAGAATAAGACCCAAATAAATAGAGCTCTCTGTACCCCTAGAACATAAATAATTGATAAATATCGGTCTTTGAATGTACATTTTCTCTTTTTATTACTTACTTATCTCCTTTATCAAATAGTTTTTAAGCCATACTTTTTGGTGGAATTTAATTTCATTTAACTCGTACAGATTCAGCATTGTATCTATGATCACAACAAATTTCCATGCATTAAAATCGTGTTGTTTTAATTTATGTTCACTGCACACACAAAATATTTGACTGACAGCCCTCTTAAAATTTTAGTGTCATAAAAAACACAATTTTCCAATTTATGTTTTATGTATGTCTTTTACGGCGGGTTCCAAGGGATACAATTCTATTCTGCAAGACATTTATATACCAAATTTTGTTGCTGTGGCTGGCTTGAAGAGTAACAGCATACACGCATCTTTATTATTAGTAGAGAGTGCAATGTCTTGTCACTTTTTCACCAATCAAAATGCACACACACTGCCTTTGACCTTTGTATTTATATGTGGATAAAAGACTTTAATGTACCGTATTGTCTTTATTTTTATATACTTAATTCATAATCACTCTACATATAGAAACAAAACCTTTCTGTATGGTCAACTATATGTCAGCACATAATCTCCTATCCTTTAAACCAGCGGGTGACCGAGCTCCGCTCGGAGAAAACAGGTATCGAAGCTAACTCGAAGATTTAAATTTTCAATTGTGTTTTATCAAAACAATACATGCCATAAGAAAATTTGTGAAACCATTGGTGAAAAGATAACCGGTTAAAGTGCACCATTGTAAACTATTCTAAACAAAGTTAGAGTTGGGAAAGGGAACTATTCTATACAAAGGTAAAGATTGAAGTGTGTTGAAGTTCAATATTTTTGACAAATTTATTTAGAAAAACCAAACATATATACATACATAAGAAACATATTATAAACCTATAACAGCATAAACATAAAACTTTATTAGTTCGCCATAATGGCTACTTAAATTTTCAAGCGGTAACGTGCTGCCAACTATAGCCAATATGGCGAACTAATAAAGTTTGAAAATATCCTATCTGTAACTTCGAACTGCTCGACCGTAGGGCTTCAAAACCGGCGCCAATCGATTCCTCGTGGTCAAAAAACCCAGACCCCCAAGTTTACCGGAGTTTATTAATTCTGAGGAGATTTTCGACTTGGCAACCATTCCTCGTATTATAGTATTAGATATTTTATTAGTCACTAAATAAATTCATCACTGACATTCAAAAATTAAAATAGAGCTTCGTTTATGTATATAATGCATGGGATAAATAAAAGTAATCATTACGTTTTCAATACATAATAGTGGGAGCAGAAATTCCTTCAATATGATCAAAATAAAGGTGTATGTAAGTAAAGGTATATAAAGTTAAAAAAAGGAAAGTAAAAAACTAGATAAAAATGTAATATTATGAGTTTTTTGGTAGATTGAATAATAAAGAAACAAAAACTCTTACACAGTAATTCTGAGTGTTTTTATACCTTTATCAGTACAAATATTTTTTGAACTATATGTAAAACATTGTTTATTTTTTCTTTTCGAGGGAAACTGAACATGATAAAAATATTTCAGAAAAAAATTTTGTACTACATAATATATATATATATATATATATATACTGACATAGTAAAGGCAACTGTCGCATTTCAGTAAAATGGACTCACTGTAAGAGCATGTTTATCATCTTTTCAAATAAACTATTCAAAGCATTGCGAAATATCCTTAATAATACATATTTTCTAAAAAAAACTCATCTCAAAATTGTAAACTGTCTCATCTGAAACACAATGAACTGTTATACATCACTTCAGACAACAAACTAGGAAATATATTTCATTCCCGAAACCATAACAACAATCTAGGTTTACGTTTTTAATGTAAGAAGATTCCGAAAATATTTGCAAATGATAATAAACGACTCGCATAGTTAAAACTTGAAATAGGCGATCAAAACGTGGTAGAATTTTTCATTAAAAATGGAGTGCATTTATAAAAGAATCTTTGAGGAAGATATCGCCTTCGTGGGCTTTTATATCTGTGAAACATTCATTCGAAAACTTAGATAGTTGCTCTTAATCATTAATTCACATAATTAAGTTACCTTTAGAGGTTTTTTTTTAAAGTTTTCATCAAAGACATGTTTGCAATTTATCTAATTAGATGAAAATTGTGAGATTACCTAATATGATGGAAACTTGAATCTTCGTTACAGTTTAAATTTGTGTACGGTTTGATTTACAGCGAGAAATACATCTAATCTGACTTTCGTCTCTTTTCCCTTCTAATATTTTACTTATTTAATTCTTAATTAACGGCGGTTCAGCTTTAAATGCATTGTTTTAAAGGGCGAATTTTTCTAACGAGAACGACATACATGATTCTTAAGGGTAAATAAAGCGTCTGCAAAAAAAAAATGGTTTTAACTTTAGTTTCGGAAAGAAGCTTTGTTTCTTAATTATGTTTCCTTTCAACAAAACCGTTGAAAGAATTTGAAACTAAGAAAACGATCGTGTTGGATTATCATAAAATATTTCATAGCAAAATCAGAAATAAGGTAATTTTTCTTGCAACTCAAAATTACCCATTGAGGACCTTAAACTACAAACTGAATAATGTATACGTTTCTGAGAAGTAGAATCAGGCTTTAAACAGAACCTAAATTGAAGTACCATTTTTATGTGCATATTTTTGTTTTCTTAACCTGTTTGTATTTAAGTAGATACAAGGGTAAAAGGGCAAAGTAAAGGATTTTGGAATTTTTAAGTGCAGTTTAGTTTAGGAAGCTTAGGGTTTAGATTTAAAAATAATTTTGTTTGACAGGAAACTTAGGTAACAAGATTATGTAAACAGATTTTTTATTACTTCCTAAAATAAAGATAAACTTCTTCGCATAACTATGGGCTACAAATTTCTTTTCATAAACAATGCATTCACAAGTAGCTTGGTGAGTGCTAAACAGTAAAATATATTTTTGCCTTAATCTTTGTTTCTAGCAGTAATCAAAAACACCATTACAGAAATAGATATCTTTTGACGTTTTGAAGGAATATTTTGCATACGTTGGCTTCATTAGAGTGAATAAATGTTAAATATTTAAGATCATTAATCTTGTGTAATAATGGCTTGAGATCAAGAGTTTTATTAATCCAGTTTTTTGTACTAAGTATATTATGCAATAACAGTTGTACACACGAAATTCAAGATAATAGCTGTTACACTAAAAAAATATTAAATTTTGCAATGAATATAATCGTTAAATTGGAACAAATTTTTAATTATATTGCAGAAAACCAGGCTTAAATAAACCTCATTAGAGAGCAGAAAATTTTTCAATCCAGATTTTGATACTGAATTTGTAACGCTGGGTAATAATTGTGTTTAAAAGTAATACATGTACAAAAAAATTAAATTATGCAATGAATATACTAGACAAATCAGAACAAATGTTCAAAGCAGAAAAATTTGTCCAATTTGAATAAAATTTGGTTCGAATAAAAGAAACATGACGGAAGAATCCATATTATTAATCCAGATTTGGATACTAAGATTATAATGTAAGATAGCAGTACAGTTTGTAAGTAATACATAAACAGAAATATTAGACATTTAATATATTAGATAAATCAGAACAAATTGTAAATGCAAAGAAATTTGATAATTTGAGGAAAATGTGGCTCAAATAATAATGACTTGAGGACTAGAATTTTATTAATAAAGATTTGGATACTAAATCTGTAATGCGAGAAAATAGTATTTTGATGTAATACATGTATAAAATGGGCAGGTTTTAGGTTGAAATAATTTACTTGGAAAATATTTTCCATATTATAAATTGTAAGTATTACAAATATAAGATAAAAATTAATTGGTTAAAAACTTACTAGCTGGTCGTTGATGTACCACTTGAGCTCGGGGGCTGGTTTGGATCTTCCGGAATTGCACCAAATCGAAACGTTGTCTCCTAGTTCGTAATCGGATTTTTCTTCCATCAGCTTGGGACCATCTGAAGGTGGAACTGTCAAGAGAATAAGCATCAAAATCAAAGAAGCATACACAATCACTTTTATTAAAACGCATATTACTATGTCAAAAGAGTTCTAGAATATTTAAAAAATTTCAACTCTAAATGACTTACGTTATTTACTCTAAATAAATTACAAGAATGATATGCCATATATTCCTCAGATGTCATCATACGAGTTAGAATTTTTTTATTTTGATCAAATACGTATGAAAGTAAAAAAACTCTTACAAATGTAGGCTCATTAAGCAATCCTTGTTGGAAAAGTATTTCCATTTCCAAATTTGCCTCTACTCAAATAAACTATTGTTTTATCAAAAGGGTGAATCCTTTAATTTTATAAATCTGACAGTAGACAGCATGGAAAGAAGTAATAAGATTATTCAGAATCAATAATTCTCCAGATGATTTCTTTCAAAAAAGAACAATATCAACCACATAAAATAGATGACCCACCAATCTAAAAAAAGTTCCAAAAACACAAGGCAACCTTTTAGACCGAGGAATGACCCGTAGAAAAGAATTCAGAGAAAGCAATTCTCTACAACAAATAACTTACCAAAATTTAGAGCTCATATCTTTCAAACCTCAGCCAAGAAAATAAAAGAATCTAAGTGAAAAAAATGACAAAAGTCTCCCTTCCCTCAATACACTAGTAGAAAGAAAAGAAGCAAAAAAAAGAGAGATAAGAAATAATTTTCCTGAAACAGCCAATTTTTCTCTTCCATGAACATTTTTTTTTAATATTTTTTAACAAAAAAATAAATAAAAGACTTTGATGTCAGTGAACATAAGTGGAACTTTTTGGAACGAAATTAGTCCATCATCTGGAACAGGGGCTTAAGAGGAACAAGCCAATAAAATTGTTATGATTTGTTCTAGATTATGCCATTTAAGACGCCATGTATGTCGAAATGATGGCTTTAAACATTAGCTGCCACTTTATCTTTGAAAGATAAAATGGAAAAAAAATATTTTCTATTGTATATCTAAATGCAATCAGCATAGTAAATTATGGAAGAAAACGTATTATTGCTCTGCTTTACCTAAAGACGTCATTTGAAATAATGCTGTTTTATTTGATGGAATGTTCTTCGGATTCCACTCACAAACAATTTTCTCGGAAAATCTCATTATTCTTTTTTTATGTTTGAATTCTATTTATTTCATATGCGAGCAAAAATGGAAGGAATCACACTTTTGGGAATCATCTGAAAGATTTAGGATTTTGGAGCAATTTCTGTCAGACTGATTTAATATCCAAGCTACCCGCGGGAAAGTAAATAAAAATAGATTCTCAAAGTTGTTGCGTTTTTTATTTTATTTTACTTATGACAAGATTTATTTATGCTTTACTATCCGCCTTTGGCGACCAACTAATTCGGCAAGCATATTGGATTTTTTCGTTTTTAATTAAATCTCTTATATATAACTTAACTCGGAATTACATATGTGCTTTAGGTTTAAAACATATATAATTCATTTTCGTATCTATGCCGACATTCTGGCTTAGAGGCGTCTAACCCGTAATTTGTGCATCTGGAGTCCTGGTTTAAGCATGGTTGTTGTTTACCTTGTGTTCTGTTTGTGAGGTGTGTGAAACAGACCCCCCCGTGAAAAAGGGGGGATTACCGGTGTAAATAAGCGAATAAGAGTTCAACCTGTGTAAGTGAGCGGATGTATGGATATTGTCTTCATTTGAGATATATGTTAGATTTCTGTTCTCGTGGGAGGTGGCCTTATGACTTCGGAGCCAGAGGATTTCAGATTCGAGACCTGGTTCCACAGAAGAATGGTCGGGGAAGGGGGGGGGGGGGGGAGGGAGGTCTATTGCACGTTAAATCTGTCTAGCGAAATGTCTTCCTGATGGTGTGATGTGGAGAGGGGGTGCCAGCTTAGGTTTTGTCTTCGTCATCTGACTTATGTTCAAAATTACCAGGTCTATCACAGAATAGCCCTAGTATTGCAGTACACCGGAACGTTGACATAACTAAACTTCTGTTTTCAGGTGCTCAGAGACCTTTATCTTTAAATTACTGTATAAACTTGGCTTAAAATCGCTGACTTCGTCAATGGGCTTGTCTATGGCAAGTGCCATAAGCAGCAACAGCAATTTTCTTATATATAATCATGATGCAGTTATTGTTATGATTAGCCAGAAATTAGAAGTTGTGATCTTAGTAATGACCTGTTTATATTGCTTCAGAGAGTCAGTCGGAGTGGTCTCCTCAAAATTTTCTGGCAAAATCTAGCAAAGATGATATCTCAGTAAACGCCTTGTATGGTCTCGGGGTATAATAATTACGTAGTAAAATGATGTATTTTACAGAATCTATTGTGCGATCTTTGGTGAGCGGTTTTAGCGATTAATTTTTGGTATACGGTTAATAGCATCTAAAAATCGAATTTATGTTTTAGGTGAATTTTTCTCAAACGATTAATACCCGGGTGAGGGGACCTCATAATTGGGGATTGTATGCTTCCGGCATAGGTTGAATCTCACCAAACCGGATTATACAATAAAGGTGGGGGATCTGGCTCTTCCTATCAATGACGGGATGTACTTCTTACGATGAGGGTTGTACCAAGGCCGGTGATATACTTTAGGACTCAACAACAGTTCCCGCTAATGTTGGTGTTGCAGTGGTCCTGTCATTCAGTTCTTTTTTCCGATTTCCTTCTGGCGGGACAGAAAGTCAGTAATATGGCTTTTCCCAACCGATTGCGACAAGAATTTGGCATAAAACTCTGGTAGGTGGTGTTGGCTCAGAATATATCTCTGGATCTTTTGATTAGAAACATCATTACATATCCTCTGGACAAAAAGTGATTACCGATGTTCCGTGACTGTTGCTGGCTTATTAAGATACCACTACAGAACTATACTTGTTGTTTAAAAGTCTAAAGAGCAAAGACTGGTATATTTCAGTCATTTACATGATTCTGAAAATGTAGTTGAACAGACGGTACCCCTATCACTAGATTTAGCTCAAAATTTGATAAGTTTCTACACTACGCATGTTAAATAGGTGTGCCAAATTTTATCTATCTCGCTCTTTCCCGTTTTGTAGATATTTTGTTGACTTATATTCAAACAATGAGACAGATAGTCTAAACAGACACGAAATTTCAGCCGTCAATCTTTGTCATAGACAGAAAGAAAAACATTTCTTATAGGTGAGTTTCCCTAACTCTGGTTTGTATAAAACTTTGAGAATTGATTAAATGTGGAATTCAAATTTTTTGCCGATTTTTATTACTTTTTATATTAAGTATGCGCGAAAGTAAAAACTGAGTTATACGTTTTTAAATCTGAAATATGCTTGCAACCATAGAAGTAAGGCATCGCTGATCGTATATTAAAAATTAATCTTCTTCATTCCTTTGAGAAAATATTTCGAAAACACGAATTTTGATATAAGTGGTGCAAGAAGTAAACCACAATGCTCGAAAAAGTTGCAATATCTTGAGGCAGAAATAACATTGATGTCGCAATTGGCGAATTTGAAGAGTGTTGAAACATTCTGCTGTAACATTTTACTGTAAAAAACTCAAGGATAAGAAAGGCTTGAATCAATTTGAACAGATAAGTATTTTTTTCTCTTTTTCTGGAGAAAAACACACATTCAAGAGAATCTGATTTACGATTTGTCGCCTTTTGCAACCTCATGGTTCGAAGACGTTATGGATAATTCAATTCCTACTATTAGTTCACACTATTCCTATGTACATTAATTTATATATCTTGTTCAAATTTTCAATCTTTAGTAAAATACATTTTTATTCATCCACTCGAGTTGAAACTTGTATTGGATGATATTTGATATGAATGCAGTTTTTAAACATTATTAATGCATTCCTTACATTTCTTTAATTTTTAATACTTTAAATAGAATTTTAGCAGTTTGTAATGAAAATTGAAATCGACAGGCAGTAGGTCAACCGGTAAAAGGCAAGGATTTCAGTATTCTTCAAGTAAATGTAAAGTGTTCAGTTCTTGAGAAAATCAGTCATATTTCTCAAACTTAATAAATTTTATTTGAGAATTTTTTAATACAAAGTAACTGAAATAAATTTTTTATTTGCTGGGCTAAGTAGGAATTGACTTAATATTTCTTTAAATATACCTTGTTTTTAATTTTTGTTCAATCTCTTAGATAAAACTTTATGTTCATGACTCAATCAAATTACGCGAAATGAAAGCTGTATTGGTTCAATAATCTCAATTGTTTTCTTTTCATTTCGGGCATGTACTTTCTACTGGAAGACATTGCCATGACACCATCATCATCATCATCCCCTTGGGGAGGACACTTGGAAATGAGGTTGAGAAGCTTCCGGCATGGTGGTTGGTTCTCACCATCCCTTTGCGTACACGAAAAATTGAGATATGGGCTCCTCTTATCTATGAAGGTACTTATTTCCTTCGGGAAGGGTTGTACCGTGGCCGACAAGGGCTTTTAGGACTCAACCATAATTGCTGTTCTGGCGGTCTGGTCATTTGGTATTAATTTCCGAGTGCCTTTGGGTGGGTTGAATAATCGGATATATGATATAACAGCATCAGTGATATGATCATGTTCATATCACTGATGTGATTATGTTCATATACTGTAGAAAACCCCGTTATTAGTTTTTCATCAATCGTTGAAAATTATTTCGATTTCATTCCCAACAATGAAAATATTGCTGAGAACTGTTAAAAAAATATTTTTAAATGTTAATTAAATCTACATTTTTGGAAGAACTAAATTTGTATCATTGAAGATATAGTGTTTGAATATTAAATATCGTGAGTAAATCAAGCTTAGTCAGAAATATTTTCGAAAGTTATCGAGAAAAAGAAAAAATATTAGATTATTTCTTAATTAATTGAAAATAGTACAGAAATTTTTTGAATTAGCTTCGAGATGCACTTTCTATTCCTTCAAAGTATATAGGTGCACAATTTCTTAGCTTTAAGTCTGACGGTTTGTCATGTGGAGTGCCAACACACACATTCATAATTATTATAATTTCCTTATTTTAATAAATGTTTGAGTGAGAATATATATTTTCTGATTTTCTACTTTTTATACAATTTTGCATAGCTACTTAAATTTGAGATCTTTGAAATACTGTCAAAATCATCATATACCATTACTGTAAATTGCATAGCACACATACTATCTAAATGTTTTAATGGCCATGTAGCTCATTTTTGTCTTCTGCGGCAGAAAATCCCTTTTGACTGGATAAAGAAAACCGCGTTAATCAAAACTTTTCTTTTTTAGAAATGGCGTGTTTTGCAGCGGCATTATGTATAAAATTTAGAAAAAAATATCTTGAAGATCACAAAGTTTGAAAAAGAATTATTGCCAGTAAAATAAGTTTAAATTTAATTGAGTATCGACTGTTCAAATAAACATTTTAAGTAAACATTATTTAAACATATTAAATAAACATTTCATAAGCATTTCAAATAAATATTTTCAATAAATATTTCAAATAAACATTTTTAATAAATGCTTCATATAAACATTTCAAATAAACATCGATAGAAAAAAAATTTGAATATAACTTCGTCGATATAGAAAAGACAAAAATTCTAAACTATATATGATTTCAGAGTAAAAACTATTATCCACTCGCCAAACATTAATATTACAAAACGAGCCAGGAAATCATATGCAGTCAATGCGCATTTTATTTGAATTCAAGAAGCAAAACACAGGAAATAACTGATACATTCCTGGAAACTATAAACCAAAACGCTCTTTTAACAAAAGTAAAATACATTTCGCATAAAACTTAAATAAAATGCTACAATTCATTTACATTTCACTGGCAATATTTATTTGAATGAAATGAATTTTAAATCACAACCAGTTTTAAAACTTTTTCCCTCACAGAAAAGTCAACAATTGTAGAAACTATGTATGATTAAAGAACAAAGCATCTTTACCCTCTCTCTACGTCTTATAGATTACAAAACAAGCCACAAACAAACCTCGGTCAATACAATTCTTATTTGAAAACAAGACCAAAGAAAGAATTTTATATACCAGCGAAAACTTTAATCATTGAAGCGTCTTCCACTCGAAAAGATTGCTAAAATGCCCCTGGCATTTTGGGGCCAAATAGTCGATAAAAGCTGTTATCTAACCTTGTTATTCTTATTTCAACCCAGGCTTTTTATTCATTTTGTTAGTTCTTCTTCGGCAAGAAAACTTGCCAGTCTATGTATGCTAACGAGAAAAAGATATAACAAGTTATTTTTCACTGAGAGGGGACTGTTATTTATATGCGCCGTTTTAGCCTTGAGGTGAAGTACTATGTCTATGTCAAGATGCTACTTGCCTTTTCGAGGCTAAGATTATTGAAAAATCAACATTTTTTTCAACTATGTTTCTTTAAAGGATTTTGTTAAAGGTCCTTGAGGACATCAACCTCTCTTTTAAGTACATCATCAAGCTGGCTTCAAAGTCAGGTTAATTATTTTATTAGCAGATAGTTGATTGGAATTTTTGTCTTTGAATCCTCTGCTAATTTTAATTGTGTTTATTGGATTGATCCTGCTAATGAGTTAGTTGGGAGATGAGGTTCTTTTTTTTTTGGAATCGTAATTGGAATGGTGATGATCATTAATTCATGATATATTGGATTCGTTAAGGATTTATTTCTATTCGAGATGTTTTAATTGAACGTTTGTGTGTTTTCTAGTGTTATTCATAAAGTATATTTGAAAAAACCCCAGCATTTGATAAAATAATTATACATCCTTCAGGGAAAACACTTAAAAATGACCGAAAAATGTAGTAATGATTTCTGGATTATTTCTACTACTAATAAAGAAAAATGCGTGCGCATTTTTTGGTGTTTTATCGGTCAGATTATTTGATATACAGTTACCAAATTTGGTCAATATATGCATTGGAGGTTGGAAATATAAAATTCGTTCTAATTTTAATTAGAAATGCCATTAGTTCTATCATTATTTAAAATTCTGGTGCTTTTTCTAGAAATACTTTTTTCCTAGTTTCCTAAAAAATGGGAATGTGAAATTCCAAAAATATTTTATGAAATTTCAATTTGAAATTCAATTAATGAAAACGTAAACTAAATTACGGTGCTTTCAGGCAATAACTTCTAAAAATGCCACTGCGAAACTGAAAAATTACATCATTTTAAAACTTAAAAAAATGTTTTTTTATAATAACAGTTTGATAATTGTTAGGTAATATTTTTTCTGTTTTCAAAATTTTGGTACGTTTTGAGAAATGTATTTTCATCTAATTTCCCTAAAAAAAAAAAGTGAAATTCTGAAAGATTTCTATAAAATTTTAATTTGAAATTCAATTAATGAAAACGTAATCTGAATTATGGTGCTTCAGATAATAACTTCTGAAAAGGCCACAGTATTTACATCATTTTAAATTTTAAAAATATATATAATTTTTATAATAACAAATTAGTCGTTGCTCATGATTTTTTAAATTTAAATTTTCGTATTTTTTTAAGAAATATATTTTTTATCTAATTTCCTTAAAAAATAGGAATGCGGAGCTCTGAAAAACTTTTATTAAATTTTAATTTGAAATTCAAACTTGAAACTTATGATGATATTTTTCTGTGAAAACTTGCGAAAAATTATTATTACAAGAAAGATATTTACTTTATATTAAAATTTAAAAAAGCCTTTTTCATAATAATAATTTGATAGTGATTCGATTTTTTTCAAATTTGGTGTTTTTCAAAACTATTTTTTGCCTTATTTCCAGCAACATATCGAATTGTTGACCATACTGTTTTCACTGTCTCATCAAATGCTTGATGGAATGATATTCGCTGAAAATTAATGAAGAAGAAGGTGTAATATAAAACAAATAAAAATGTTATTCCACAATGTAGCTAAAATTGGATGACACCACCAGTATTTACTTTTTAAATATTGCTATTAAATTTTGGGACTGTACCAATTAGAAAGGTTTATGTACACAGTCTGCATAGCTTATGTTAGACCACAAAAATGGCACAGCTACAGCTTATATCTTCACAGTGTGGATTTAGTAAAAAGGCCAATTAATGGCAATGATCATTATTTATTAAAGTGACTGATGCTTGTTTACGCCGTGGAGGGCACCTCTAAATGATGATGAGAAGCTTCCGTCATGGTGGTTACGTCATCAAATTTTGGGACTGCACCAATTAGAATGGTTAGTTTACACAGTATACAGAGCTTATGTTAGACCACAAAAATGGCATAGCTTTAGTGTCAGGTAACTTAATAGAACATTGGATGTGAAGTTACATTGGATCAATTTACCTTAAAATAAATATTACTATCACCAGCGAACCATCTGGCCATCAGAGACGACTGTCGATACAAAATTTACGCTTCATTTGATGTGATATTTATAAAGTGATTCCATGTTTTTTAAAAAAATAAATGTCCAGATATTTTTTCCGTTTTACGTATACAGTTATATACTTGAGTTGTTGTTTTTTTATCCTAAGAGGAAGATGGTGTGATCAGGCCAAAAGGCCTTGCTCCAAAATGTGATTTGAACCTTAAAAATTGATCAATTAATGTATCATTTTGCTACTATAATTGTAGATAGAAATTCCAAGCCAAAAACACAAATCCGATTTTTGGGTACGTATTGCTAAATAAATGATAGACATTTATATTAATAAAGTGACTCCACGTCTTTAAAAAAAAATGCCCAGGTATTTTTTGGTTTTAGGTATTTAATCATGTATTTGAGTTGGTTATCATCCTAAAAGTAAGATGGTTACGCATAGTGTTACTAAGCCAAAAGGCATTATTTCAAAATGAGATTTGATCTTGAAGCATAGATCAAATTCAAGATATGATTTTGCTGCAATAATTGTAGTTTAAAATTCAAAGCCAACAAAACCGATTTTCTGGTACATATCGCTAAATAATTGATAGATTTATCACCCAAATATCTTCGAAGATGCCTGTAGATTTAGTAAAAACGCCAATTAAGGCCAAACAACATTATTTAGAGACTAATGCTTGTTTACATCTGGGAGGTCACATCTAAATGAATATGAGAAGCTTCCAGCAAGGTGGATGGATCGAACCACCCTGGAGGGTACACAAACAGGTAGGAGTTTGACTTCTCCCATCCATAACATGGTGTACTTCCTTAGGAAAGGGTTGTATCGCGGCCGGTGAGGCCCATGGGACTTCATCACAGTTCCCACCAGTGTTGATGTTGCGGTGGTCCTGTCATTCAGTATTATTTATCGGTGTGTCTTCGAACAGGTCGGATAGTCAGTGATATGACTTACTAATGCTTGTCTAGTACCAAGCACTGTTTCATAGCCTAACTCAACTATGACCGTTGAAGTAGGTGATAACACCTTTATTATAGAGAATGCGAAAAACTGTTAGACTAGAGACCATTTCCGCTAGCCGAAAAGTGAATATGGCTATGAAATTAATTGACTTTGAAAAAGTAATAAAAACTTAGGTATAAGAAGAGTGGCTGCCATAAAACTTTCCTGTACATTCACGAATAAATGTTCTTAAGGTATACAACTACTATAAAAACACTGGTTATCGACCACATTCGCGAATTTTTTAAAAAGAATTATTATTGCTTGTAGTCCAAACTTTCCTCTTACGAAAGCAGCTTTCTTTTCTAGGGAAAGTAAAGCCTGGTTTATCGTCCAGGGTCACATATTTTTCAACTGAAACTTGTTTTTCACTTCAATTTTTTCAGAGCTTTAATTTTCTTTAAAATTTTCCACCTTTATCATGATAGCTCAAAAACTAATTTAGGTATTTACATAAAAATTTCAGCGTTTGTTTTAAATAATATGGACAATGAAATGAACAAAAAGTCTTATTTTTGGAGAAATACGTTTTCATTTATGAATGTTTTTAGAAAAATTAAGTTGTATATTTATGGAAAAAATGCATATATACGTATATTTTTACTCATAACGTCTTTGCATCTCAAACTTTTTCTTAAATTTTGGTTCATTTTATTCATTATTATGTTTTATAATTTGTGTACAAAGAAAAATAAGATTACTACATTAAAATTTTGCGTTGAGTGTTAACCGTTTTGGCTAAATTTCATTAGAATTTTCTACAAATTTTCCTATTTTTCAAAATACATTATATTTTCAAAGAATTTTGTTGTATTTATAGCATTCTGTATTACAACTGACAATACATTTATAAACCACATTAAAAAAAATCCTATTTTTCAAAATTTTTCTCTCGAACGTGGTTGGATACCTTAATCATTATTAACTGCACTCTTCGAACGAAATATAATTGTGAAAGTAGCAATTAACGTGCAGAATTTGGCGATTAATTATTGGAATGTAATAGCTGCTATTATTATACAATTAACAGAACACATAATTATTTTGCATTTGAGTTTGAATTTCATAGAGTTTAAGGGCACTAAAACCATTTCTGATAATGCAGCGCCAACCACAAGGCATTTGCAAACCTATAGTTCATAAAAAGGATTCCAAAAGAATATTTTTGGCATCACTTTTTCATACCGATTAAAACCAAAATTTGATACAGAACAACAACAGCAGCCATAAATTTATATGTTAAATCCATGTACCAAATTTTATCTTTCTAACTGTATTCGATAAGACGAAATTCTTCTGAATAGATTTGATACAAAACCTCATAGATATCTTCAAATTTGGTGTAAATACATTATACCAAATCTCAACCATGTAGCTCAGATATTTTTCATTGTCCTGTTCTAACATAGATAACATTTCAACAATGTAATAGTTTCGTTGGTCTGAAATGTGACGATTTGTAAAAATTTTGACATCGCGTTTTTTTTTTTTAAAGATAACAATATTTCTATAATTGTACTTAGTGTATGAAAAATTGAACACATTTTAAGTAAGAAAAGATTGTAACTGTTAAAATATCAGAACTGGTAAAGTTTGTGAATCTCTGAGTTTAAGTTCTCCCTTTGTCCGAAATGAATTCCATATGTCCATATGTCTGTCAGTAAACAAGGAAATTCAAAAATCATTGAACTATATGGATTAAATTTGTAATGTAATTTTTGTACCAAATTTGTAGATTTTCATCTATTTTTAAGACGATTCCACCGCAAGAGCCTTCTCCGTTGGTCCGAATGCAAGGAATGAAAAAAAAAAAATTAAACGGGCACTGTTTGGCACATAGTTTTAACACATG
Source organism: Argiope trifasciata (assembly GCA_026543055.1). NCBI lineage: Eukaryota > Metazoa > Arthropoda > Arachnida > Araneae > Araneidae > Argiope > Argiope trifasciata. Next base: position 4,099,803 of record JAPMOQ010001578.1, on the reverse strand, counting down.
ATATGCTGGTACCTATTAATTTTTAAATTAAAATCTTTAAGCGGATTGAGCATATGTTTATAAATTTGCGTTTCCTTAAGCGCGGTAGCTCAAAAATCAAAGCGAGGTAGCGTTGGCCTGGTGGTAAAATTTCGGCTTCTCAACAGGAATATTTCAGTCTATGACTTCAAG
>JAPMOQ010001578.1:4053573-4089738 GCA_026543055.1 Argiope trifasciata | reverse complement strand
CAATATTGTACAAATAATTGTATCGATTATAATAATAAAGATTAAACTGTGTATATGCGTATGTGTACGTTGGCATTCTTAGACTGTTTAATCTACGTTTGCGAAATTTAGTACATATGTACCTTGTAGATCATGAATGTGAGCCTATGTACCTCGAAGCTAGATTCAAATTTTAATTAATTAAAATTAAGCGAAATTTTGCCTTTCTTTCATGATGATTTGCTAAAGTATTAATACATTAAAATCAATTTTACTATTTTTATAATGAATCCTAATAATTTTTATAGAATAACTCTTTGAGATATTATATAAATCCTGAGAATTACTCTGTAGCGCACATAGAGCTTATATTATATTTTCTGCATTCATTATTTAAAAAAAAATGTTTGGTTTAAGCGAAAATTACATTCTGATTTAATTAAAGTGTAATTCATTGGATTTTAATTTGAAATAACTTTTTGTAGGCAGAAAATTGGAGAGATACATAATTAATAGAACTGCTTTAGATTTCTATAGTTTTTTTGAGTTTACATGACTATAGAAATTCGAAGCTTGAAAATATTTTACTGAAGAATCTATTAAGAAACCAAATTACATAAACTATTTAATTTAAAATTTTAGCTATCCTTAATTCCAACAAACCAAATCATTGCCAAAGGAGGTTATTAAATATATATATATATAAGAATTTTAGGTGATAATAGTTACGAAATATCTTTTGCTAGACGTCAAAAAAAAACTAAAATTCATTTTCATATCCTCCCGTGCATTAAGCACATAGTACAAGGTAAGAAAATTGCCTTCTTAGTGTCATTTTTGTATCATTTTTATGAAGAAAAGTCATGTTATCCCGAGACAATTTTATCGAGCATTATTCCCAACAAACCAAATGTTTACAAAAGGTGGTTCGTATACTTAAATTTAGGAAATAATAGCCGAGAAATATACTTTGTTAGATCTCAAATAAAACTAAAATCAGTGGCATACCCTCTCGTACATCAAGCCCATAGCATAGATTAAGGCAATCGCCTACTTAGTGTCATTTTTGTATCGTTTTTACAAAGAAAAGTCATGTTCTCCCCGAACCAATTTACCGCGCTGATGTGTCAACCACGGATCTGGGCCATCATTAGCAGTACAGAATGTCTTCTCCTTAGTGTCATTAAATTGAAAGTTATTCTGTTCTTGGTGGAAAAACAATTTTGTCTTCATTTCCAGTAGAATCATCCAATATGCCGAGAATTAATGATGCATTTTAAAGCTAAATTGTTGAGGGAAGGTGTGTTGGTGAGAGGGGGAAGTTATGAGTGTTTTGTTTCCCTGTTTAGTGAAAGCATCTGAAAAAGGTAATTGAGTTCGATTTTCTTTTCCCTTCTTAGACATTTTTAAATAATGATAAAATGCCCACCGGTTTTGATAAATTTGCTCATTATTTGGGCAAAGCGATGTTATAATGTTATTTATTGCATTCATTTTTCTTCCTGGCCGAAAAAGACCGAGCGTTATTAGAAAAGATGGTATTGAAAAATGACTTAGGTAGACTCAGAAAAGGATTTAGAGAGTTTGTAATGAAAAAATATTCCATTTGAATAGGCTGAGAAGTTAACAGTTTCTTTATTCTAATTAGAAAAAGAGTCGTGTGAAAAATTCAGATTATTTACCCTTTTGTTCAATTTCAAGACAATTTAATTAGGTAATTAATATTGATTTTTACTAATTAGCGTTATATTTTATAACAGTTATTCATTAAAATGCGTTCAAAATTAACAAAATCAGCCATTATAATCTTATTCAATTCTATCGTAATGATATTTATTTTTTGTATAGTTATGATTGAAATTCTTTTAAGTAACTTGGAAAATATTTATCTGATTTTTAAGATTACATTTTTATTTTGAAACACCAGAATATGAATTTGTTATTTTTTATCTTCGCTTCAATAATTAATTATTTCAAATTTTTATGTTTTTAATTATGAAGTATTAAAGGATGTAATATTTTAATTAACTTCATATTTGAATAGATTTTCGACAGAATCTTCATGAAATAGCAAAAAGCATTATACCTGCTTGTTTCTTTTTACTCAGTATAGAGAAAGCATTGTAATCATCAAAAAGTTCTAACTCTGATTCTGGTACAGGTTAAATCTAATGTAGGTGAGACAAACACTCTATAAATGGTGTGGTTTGGAATTTTGGAGAATGAGGGATAAATGAGAAGTGATTTCTGTTATATAATAGCAGCCATAAATTACAAAGCCATTTCCAAAAATAGTTCTAGTATTGGTTCAAAAGTGATATAAATGTAATTACATTTAATTAAAAATATTTCAGTAGCTTTCACATTAATTTAGATACACCACTTCAATTTGTTACTAAGTAGCTTTATGCTTTAAATCAATTATTTACGGACGATACTTTAAAGTACCGTTTAAATTCATCCTATATATTCTTAATATAACTATTTCCTCCGTGTTTTAAAGAGGACGAAGAACATATGTCCAATAGAAAGCAGTAAATATCAACCAAAGATAACATTAAAAATCTATTATAAATAATTTAATTACTCAAATTAATTTCATTAATTAAAAAAGTTTTTTTTATTCTCCCTGGGGTTATTTTATGCCAAAACATGATTAATGATTCAAAAATAAATTTAAAAAAATGATGGGAAAATGATTCGGTAAATAAGGGGGTTAAGGGTAATTGCATGCAATTACTTTAACAGTGATAATCATAAGAAATGAGGCCTGGAAGCTAAGTGTACTTACCCACTACTTCTAACTGGCGAGTGGTCTGCACACATCGGAAGTAGGGTTTATCTGTGGAAACCTGGCAAGTATAATTTCCAAAACTCTCCATACTAAGGTTCCGAAGAAACACAGTGCTGCTATCGGATTTTGAAATCTGGGAAAGAAAATGAAACATATTTTCATCAAAAAGCAGGCTCGTAATTTCCATGAATGAAAAAACTAATGTTTGCTCAAAAATATATAATATAAGCAATCGACAAAATCCTTGATTACTATGATATGATCCAATATATAAAATCTATTAAAAACAGTTACAATTTCAAAATCTTCTGAAAGAAAAAAAAGGCAAAGAAACCTCCAAAAACATAAACATTTTTTGTTTTTCATAATATTTAGTACTCCTTCGATACACCTCTTTACGTCTCACATCATTTTCTAAAGAAATCCCCAAAACGTGGCACTTGTTAAGGGAGATGGACCTTGAGAGAGTCCACTAGTCAATCCTTCGCAATTCCATCATTAAATTCTTCAGTTATATGAAAGCTGTTTCATTTGAAGTTTGAAGATATTATACGAAGTTTAATCAATTTTTTGATATCATTTGAAAGATTAGTCAAATTTGCGATACCATATGAATGCTCAGTTCAGATATGACATCACATGAAAGCTTCATCAAATATGCGATGTCATATGAAAGCCTTGTCCAACTGTGATATGCGAAAGCTTAAGCAAATGTGTGATGTCATATGAATGCTCAGTTATGATAGAGTATGATATCGCATGAAAGCTTAATCAAATTTGAGATATCATATGAAAATCCAATCCAATTATGATATATGAAAGCTTAGTTAAATTTGCGATGCTATATAAAATCTTAGTCCATTCTTGATATCATATGAAAACTTTTTGAATATGAAAGCTTACTGTCCTTAGGTGCATAGTTAATAGCTTATTTTCCTCTGTCGGTAATTTCTCAAAAATATAAATTGTGCATGCAGATCCCGTAAAAAACAAACTGACTCATCAATTTCTCCAATAATCAATACGATTTAGATCTTTTTGTGTATAAGTATAATCTTATACACATTGATATACAAAAGATTATGCTATTGTACTTTTTTATTTCTATAAAGGTTTAAGTCATTATCGACATTATTCTGTGAGTTTTTGAATTTTTAAATGTTAATGAACTTTTGAAACATACAGTAGTTTTCTGTGTCTTTAGTTTCCCTTTTCATCCAAGATAACAGATAAGATAAAATTTTTATTAATGATATGATAAAAAAGCCACCAGATAGTAGTAATTACGACGATAATAATCCTTGAAACTACAATAAAAAGGAAAATCCCCTAATTTAAACATTTTCACCATTATTTTCCTGGGCCATCAATGGCAAATCAAATAGTCGAGAATCTTTCAACAAGTTTGTAATAGATTGTTAATGGCTGTTGTACTAGCAATGTGGGAATTCCTGCACTCAAAATTTAAAATATTGCGTTCCTCTTTCTTTTTATTAAAAAAAACCAGCAGTACCTGCACGGCGTTGCACGTGGTTCAGCATCTTAAGAGGAAAATTAACTTTAAACTTAAGTCTAGCCTCCATCCAATATGATGCGGGCATGTTACGCAACATGAAACAAATATTAAATATATTTAAAAATTAAAAAAAATGACTACAAAACAATTTTTTTACAGAATGGAGCTTTTTAGTATTTAATGTGTTCTGGCCAAGGATTAATTTCCTTCTTTTGGGTGTAATGAGATTTGAATCACTGTTTAAAATCAGATATAACTAAATAAACGTATCGCTAAGCATGCCACAGATCTTGCTATCTGAGCAAGCGCAGTTTAAGATTTTCACACATGCGCGGAATAATTAAAATAGTCATTATGAAGCTCCCTTTTTATTTTGATATGATTTTAATGCATTAAAATATTCACCAATGAATGCTCTATAAATCTTTATAAATATCTCTAATATCCGTTTATTATTTCCAGAGGTTTTGCAGTTTAAATAAACAGACGCTTTATGGCGATTTCATTTTGTACTATGCATAGATAAGCATTTAAAAAAAGATGAAAGAATCCTTATAATTACAAAGAACCATTTTCCTGAATGAAACATTCTTCTCTAAACATTTAGATAAATTTACTTCTTAGGTTATAATGATTAGAGAAATAATTCTGGTTGGAAACAAATGTAAGAAAATTTTTCTCTATATAAAGATATCTCACCATCCTAGTTACATACACTTGCAGGAATTCTTTGAGACCATGATACAGATTATCAAAGCATCCGAAGAAATGTCCTGCTATTGCTAAACAATAAACCCTGGAATTCCAACAATTTGTCTTGTTTGAAACTGGTATCAAATCTTTGGGACTTAATCACGCAAGTAAATTTCTCGTAATCAAATTTTTCATTAGATTGCCGGATATCAATTAAGCTATCGTAACTTTAGAAGTAAGACACTCAATTTTTTTTTCTTTTAATCTTAATTTATTTTGAATGCTTATGTTTCTTTTATTCTTATTATTTTTTATTTTGTATATTTTTCTAGCATTCCCTTTATTCAAATTTCAAAAGACATTCTGATTCTGATTTCTAAAGTGGTTGAAGGCTTTAATAATAATTAATTAAGTAAAGTTAATACGCTTTAATAAATTACGCAAAGTTCGATCACTTTTTTTTGTTAAATATATTTTTAGAGGTGAAAATTTTTGTTATATATATAGTAAAATCCACATCTCCACTCATATTAAAGAATGATGTATTTGTGTTTGCAAGTGGGCACTCTACATGAGAAATCAGTTTCAATCTACATAAGAGAATACAGTAACAAACCATATATAATCCGGAAGGTAAAAATGTGCCCATACAAATGTTTTTTAATTTTTTAATTTAAATGTTTAATTAATGGATCTTTGGCATTTTTCAGCGATAAGTTTCAAAAATATTACATGCATAAGGGAATTTAAACTATTTCAAAATATTGATATTTGCCATTTTAGGGAAAATAATTAATTATCTTGCGAATTTTTATGAATCCAGATAATTTTTGAACAATATTTTCCCCTTAATTTATAATAATAGATTGCTTTGAGGCAAACTGTTTTCATTGTTTCGTTATATATCTAATCATGAGACTTCTTCCGCTCTGGAAAACTAAAGATGAAAACCCTTTAATGGCATACCAAATATAGTTAAATAAAGTATATCAATAGTTAGATGGCAGATGATCATTTTTAGTAACACTATTATGATGTGTACTTGATTTCATTCGAATCCTTAATGAATATAACAGGTGCTAATTCATTAAACAAATATAGTTTAATTTCTGTTTCAGTATGATTCATAAAAACGTTTTCTTAAAGTAAATCATGAAAATGAAATTATGCCAAAAATATTCAAGTTAAAATAAGTTCCATTGAAATTCTATCAAGCAATTTTCATGAAAATAATTTTATATAAAATACATAATAACAATGTATTAATTAATAATGGTACTCTGGAATTTAGCTATCCAAAACCCAACTGAAACCCAAAATAATTGTTTTAAAAGAAATTTATTTAGAGAAATTATTCCTTTTTTCACTGGAGGAAGATCGAAATGAATTAAAGTAAGGAATTTGTCGGTTATAATGGCCACCAAAAATAGTGGAGACAATTTTAATTAATTGCCATTGATTGGCAAGTAATTTGATCTATATGTTAAAGTCAACAAGTACAGAAATGAATTCAAAAATAAATAAATAAAAATAACATCTGTATCAAAGTAAGGCACACACACATTCTACAATTTATTAAATAAAATAACATTGAAATATCTATTTTAAATATTTAAAATTTGTAATTAAAAAATAAATAAATTGATATTTTCATATCCAAAAACTTTACTTTACCACAAATGATCACTAAATTAGAGTATCTATCAAGTCACACAGACAAATGAAAGAAAAAAATGAAAGAAATACATGAAAGAAAAAAAAATAGCCTTAGACGAACTATAACCAAAAATAGATAGAAAATATTTTCTACCCGGAACGAGTTGTAATGATATCTTGCCGAAATTATTTCCAATTTTGCTTCAACTTTTCGAACAACAGATGTAATTTGTGCCAATCATCATCAAATCCACGGTAAGTTTACAACGAAAATCATACCCCTTATTTCCCATTTTTACTTTCGCCTATCTAATATTAAAAGCTAAAACTTTCCAAACAATGCAAGTCGGAAATTTTTCAAATCTGGGTATATACCTAACTATACTCCCCGAAACTTAATATCCACTCATCCATTTGGCGAACTTTTTGGCATGATTAAGTCATTTTTCAAATAAACGGGTAATTTAAAAGAACAAAGTATAACTTTCCATGTCATTTACTGAAGGCAACCCAAAACCGTAACACTTTTTTCCCAGGGCTATCAATTCGGCCTATTTTGGTCCAATTTGTCTAAATAGGCCTGGTATGCACCGGGTCTGGTAAATCAGTTCTATTTGGGTCCGCGGACCGCATGCACATTAAGGAAAAGCTTGTCAAAAATATTCTGGACATATCTCACGTATAGCTCGTTATGTCGGCCTAATAGGACTGAAAAATGGGCACTTCGGCATCCATTTTCTATGCACTTGATAATTTGCAGGCAAAGAAGAAAAAGGGTGTGTCCCTATTGGGTTGTATCATTAATTTAAATCATGTGACATTTCTCAGTGCTCATTGGCTGTGCAAAACTCCCTGGAAAAGTTTTGGTAAAGCTTCCTTCTTGATTAATCTGTTTCGTTGTTGGAAATAGAATGGGAATTTCATGAGGTGAAATATTGCAATTTCGTCTGCTCTATTTTTTTGTACTAATGTATGGATATTAACTCTGATTTTAAAGATATTTAAATGGAAATTTATGGGTGTTCTGTGCACTGATTATAAAGATTGTGGTATAAAAAGGATATTTTCGAATTATTTAGGTGAATAATCTATATATTTTTTCCACTGTATCGAATACTAATTTATATGAATGTTATTCATATATTGCTAAGAAGATATATTCATATATTGCTAAGAGAGCAAGCACATAAGACATTATAAGGAATGTCTGTAAAAAATAAAAAAAAAAAACCCTCATTCTAATTTGGGATTAAATTAATCAGATTTTCCTAAAATAGTCACAGCTATGAATAGTTGTGTGCAGAATATTTTCCCCATTTAAAAATCAATAATTGACAGCAAGACATAATCCGTACACATTTCAAATAATTATTTTGATTAAAAAATTACTAATTTAAAAAGTTTTTGAATGATTTCATGTTGTAAACTTTTATTTATAATCAGAGTTTTGAACTATTCACATAAAATTAATTAATTATAATTGTTCATTAATTTTTCCCTTATAGCCAAATTCTCCAGCAATTTCAACCATGTCATAACCACTCCAACCGAAATTAGAAGGGACAGAGCTTTGTACATAAAAATAATGTATTTTGATAAAAACCATTTGATATCGATGAAGTAATATTTTCTTTTCTTTAACAATATTTTTCATATAAATAATTATTTAAGGTGAAGCACAAAATTTCGAAAATTTATAATCATATTTTTTGTTATGTTTGGCAAAATAATTAAGCGTAATAAGTAACTCTTCTTGTTTAATTAATTTACGAATCACAAAATTTCGAAATTGGTTCTAAAATAATTATGTAATACTCTAAAAATTAAGATGAGATGGTAAAAAATATAAAAAATTAAAACTAAAAAGTTATAAAAATTTAATTTTTGGGAAATAATTGTAAATTCTTAATCTGCATTCTTAATTATTTAAGAACTCAGATTAGCCAATAGATTAAATTCATTTAAGAATTCAGAATGTCCAATATTCCAAATTAATCAGGACCTTCTCATAGCTAATATTATTAACTCTTTAAGAATTCAGAATGGCCAATAGTCTAAATTCATTAATAATTCAGAATGGTCAATTTCAAGAATTCATCAACAATTCAGAATCATCAATAATGTCAAAAATTCCTGGCAAAATATTTGATCTAGTTTATTGTATTATTTCTGTTTAAACATTTGCTAAAAATAAGCATTATAAAAATGTATTATTAGTCTTAGAATATGATTAAAAATAGCTAAAAGTGGAAATTTCATATCATTGCTTTTTATCGAATATTATTGCAATTATCTTAGAATTTTTTTCCCCTAATTAGAGCTTTAGTTTCATATTTATGGCAGAATGTTGTCATTTGGGAAATAAACATTTATCTTCAGAAAGATATTTTTTGTTTGTAAGAGCTTTATACAAATCTATAAATTTTATTCAATCTTGATGAAATTTGACATACGTGCTTTTCAAGACAAGAGAAAGATCAAATTATTAATGAAAGTTATTAATGAATTGAAAATCAGCGTTTGGTATTTTCAGTATATTCATTGAATATTTTTTTGCATAAAGCTACTTCTGAAATTGTCTAAAACTAAAAGATGGTCCATTTTAGAGAAATTTGATAAATTTTGCGTAATTCTACATTATTTGGCAATTGCGCACTGCTACCTGCTAACGGAAAAGTACCACTTTAACTGCAACTACTAACTAAAAGTACTATACTAAACGATATATGGATTTAATAATAATTTTATAAATGTACTTTATAAATATTTTATATTCCGAAAATAGAACCATTTGTCTCAGTTGCATGGATAAATTGCATTATCCCCTACAGTAATTTCGACATATCTTGATACAGTAACATTGTATCAAGATATCCATTCATAATAAAAAGAGTTATAATGAATCATAGAAAACTGAGTAAGTGATTTTTATTTTATTTGTGTTAAGCTATCAAGGGATTGGAACACTGAAATATATGTTACAATGTCTTTTTTCCAGTTTCATGTCTATGTCTCTTTCAGAATGCATTAATCATTATTAATGATCTAGATAATTGAATTTGAAAGAGAATTGCGTGTCCCTTCAAGTTATCATTAGAAGTGGTAATTGAATATTTTAGTGTTATTTCAATATCTTACTCTGATACCATTTAGAATACTTTTTAAATGAAAGACACATGATTCTTATGATATCGCTAGTTGTGTATGATTTGTGTGATTTATCTTTTGTAGAGCCATTTTAATTTTAGAAATATCAGTGCCTTTTGAGTACATTTTATAGATGAATGTCAAAAGTAATCCAAATGATAATCTTATTTCCAGTTTCTAACAAAATTATCATCACGTCAGAACATGATCCTGTTTCCGTAAGAAGGTTTTGAATATTTGAAGGGAACAAAATAATTGAAGCTCAAAATCGCATAGGCAATGAATAAAGTATAAATGGCAATATTTCTCAAAATCTTTTAATAGAATACATATTTTTACCTGCTTTTATCAGTAAGGCATTATTATTATGTGTGCTTCTTTGAAAGCAGACGCGTTTTTGAAAGAATTAACTGCTTTTACCAGTATTGTCTTATTATTAAACATGCTTCTTTGACGGTTTTTTCACAGTAGATGCGTTTTTAAAGGAGAGAATAAATTAGAAGTCTAGTGATTGTATTAATGGCTTAAATTAAGTAAGATAAATAATAACTTAAAAATTATAATTTTATCAAATGATAACTTAACCTTTTCATATTTACATATTTATTTATTTAGTTTTAATTTAATTTCATAAACAATTTATAATATTACAGGAACTTGAAAATGAATTGTAGAGAAAATACTCCAATCATTAAAAATTCGAAATCGATATATCTAGGAATCTCCACGTTTCAGAACTTCTTGAGTTAAAAACAAACAAACAGATTTTTGTCAATATTTCTGTCTGTTTATGAGCTTGTTAACTCGGAAACACTTTGAATGAGGTAAAAGAACTTTTACTCGTAAGAAATCTACTCTACATTTGTAGATTTCTTTCAAATAAACAAATATATTAATTAAAAATTAGCTTGCCTACCTAGCTGTTTTAAAACAAGTAAAATTGATAACTTCAAAAAAATTTGGATAGATAAAATCACGTGCACAGATTTAACATCCAAAATCAAATTTTGAGCCAAATCTTCAAATAGTCGATAATCTGCCTGGTATTATATTCCATTCTCATAAACACAATAATTTAAATGAATAAAATTTGGCATGTGACCCTGTAATCCCAACTATATATATATATATATATATATATATATAAAGTTGAAAAATAGTGAGCTGGTGAAGATAATAGTCCCTCAACAGATAATAATATATTTAATGAAGATGAATTCAATTAAGTTTTTAGAAAATGATCTCATTGTACCACTTGATTTCCCAAAGTGATTGGTTTTGAATATATTCATTTCATATTTACATTTTAAAGCCAGTATTCCCGGTTAATAAACAAGTCACTGAAGAGTTAGTTTTATATAAGATGGGTAAGCCTACATTAGCTTTATATTAACCAGTGATTTCCTAGAAATGCTCGCTGGTATTATTTCTAGGTTTACTACTTCTGCATTCAAATAGTTATGATAATATAGATGCAATTCCTGTTAACTCTGATATTCTATAACGTATTTGAAGCTCATTCCGTCGTTGGAATTTCATCCCTTTGCAATATCGCAGGAAATATCTCTGGATATATATTGCAACATCAGAATCTAATGCGATTTGGAATGATAGTTTAGTCTTCTCAACGCATTGTTGATGATCGTTGCATATATCAGAATTTAATTGCACTCGAATGCACTGTTCCGAATATCATGAATATAGTCATGCATCATTTCTTAAATCAGTCATAGCAAATATTGGGGCTGCTAACAGACTGATAACGACATGGTGTGAAATGTATCAGATTTTTACTACTGTAATATGTTACATATTATTCAGCCTTATGTATTATTGAAATGCGCCGCTATTGAGTGGATAATATAACATTAATCACAAGTGTGGATCAGTGGGTAAATTCTCCCTTTGACTTTATCGCAGTTTTCCAGAATAAGGTAAGTTTAGTGCTTAATTTAATTATATTAATGTCTTGTTTCAAAACAAGAATAATGCTATTTTAAGAAAGATTTCGTAATCAACCATAACTATGGGAACAGAACTCAACTGTTACCCTTTCACCAAATTTCTGTTGTTGTTTGTAATGACACGTCTTTGACCACCCTTGACTAATTTAGTGAAGTTTTCACACCACTTTTTTTTTCAGTAGTGCCATCTTGGTCCAAGAGTGCGATTTAGATCCTCACGCATCACATTTACTTACACAACCCTTTTTTAAAGCCGGGAATATTCACACGTCTCATAAATGGAGCAGAAGAGGAACATCCATGCCCAAACCGAGACTCGAACTCGGAACGCCCATATCGCAGGAAAGATGCGCTACCCCTATGTCAAAACGCCGGTCCAAAATTTCTACCTATATAACACCAACACGAGGGCATTTTACCCATGACTTCAAATTTACTGTTAAGGCCAGTACACAAGAATGCCTGTTAAGAGCCTAGAGCTATCCGATGTCGATGTAAATGCCATGGAATACAGAGGTAAACAAACTGACTTCCAACCCACGGATACCGTGGGATAAGCAGTGAAACGGTTAATGACTAAGGTACATAATTAAAAAGGTCTCTTATTCAGAAACTAGAAAGTTTGAAAAGTGGAAATTCATCAAAATATCAATCAATAATGTAGACTTCGTATAACAAGTAGTAAAAAAAAAGGAAAGAGAGATGAATGAATGTACTGAGATATTCTAATTTTATTTTATTTTATTCATTTCGACATAATGATTATAAATGAAGACTATATTCAAAGTATGCACCATAGCCTGGGTACAACGATTCCATTGATTAATGAGACAAAGGATTCCTTCTTCCCAGAATTCATCGGGCCGTGACGAAACCCAGTTCTTCACTTCGTCTTTGAGTTCGCCGTCCTAAGAATGCTACTTGTTGAATTCTTCGAATACAGAAGAACCATTAACTCCGATGTCTACTGCGATACACTCCGAAGTCTACACAGGCCCATCAAGGACAAAAGACCGGGACTATTCATGGAGGATGTAGCTCTGCTCCATGATAACGCGCATCCACACTTCTTCAGGGTAGCACAAGCAGAACTGGCCAGATTCAAGAGGGAACAGCTTGATAATCCTCCCTACTGCCTTTTCAAGTGTTTGTTTCCAGTTAAAAAACATCTGAAAGGGAAGCACTTCAACTCAGACGGTGAACTCAAAGAATCTGTGAGGGACTCGTTATGGCCCCAGGAATTTTGGGATCACGGAATCCTTTAATTAATGCGATCGTTATGCCCTGGTCTATGGTGTATACTTTGAATAAAGTCTTTATTTATATCAACTGTATCGCTTCGTATCTTTTCATTCGAACACCCCTTGTAATTGCATGAAATGATAAACAAATGCAATTAGTATTAGGAATTATAAAGAGATATTCGATGAAACCCTGTAATTATTCCTGTTATAAATATTATTGGAAATAATAACGATGCAATATATTATCTAAATATAATATGATTTTATTTCTATATTATTCAAGAAATTTTTCTCGAAGCTAGAAAAAAAATGATTTCTCGCTTTGAAAGTATAAAAAAATATTCTTTTGAATTCATATATTTGATAAAGAATTCAATATATTTATTTCTGAGAATTTTTCAATTTTTCTATGTCTATAAAATCTTAAATGCTTTACTTTATATTATTACAGAGAAATGCTACTCAAACTATACTGAAGTTAGAAAAAAATGAAGAGGATGCAATATGCTATATGCATTATATCATTTATATAAAATTAAGATATGAAATGTTTGGATTGACAATATGCCCATTTGAACGCCATTTATAAAAAATTCAACATGAATACTTATTGAATTTAGAATTTTCATTCATGTTGTTCTTAAAAATAAATATTTCACGTCCTGATTTACAATTTTATATATCAAAAATTTACCTTTAAGAATGCTATTTACTGTCAGTAAATGCACAACTCAAATCTGATCTTGAATTATTTCATCAAAATCATTATTTTGAAAGAAGTTAGACAACAACAAATGAAATAATTTTAGTAATAATAGTAATCCTATCCTTACTGTTCATTATTGTTTGTTTTCATTATTATTTTCTTCCATTGTTTCTTTTCAAATTATCTATTGTTTTACTTGATATTGTTGTTATAGATGTTTATACTTTTGCAAAAGCAATCAACAGAGTGAGATTTATCACCATCTCTAGTAATAATGAAGATGAAAGCGTTGGTATGTGTGTATTGGCGATCTAAAGACTGGATAGCTTGTCATACAGCTTAAAAATTCGCAGCATATATACATTAGAAGGTAAGAATGCTTATTATATATATATATATATATATATATATATTAATTCACTAAAAATTGTGTGAAAGTTTGGTGTTTTCCTGCGACTTCTGAAAATATCGAAAAAAATAGCATTTCACACCCTTCAAAATTAAATTTTAAAATCAAATCTATATAATTATATGTATTTATTAGTTATTCAGGTATTTCTGAATTTTGAAATTAATTTTTTTTCTCTGAACAACAACAAAATATTTCATTGTAGACATGAAATTTAAAAAGTCTTCTTTATTTCCTCAATTATTTGATCAAATGTATTTCTTCCTTTATTAGAAAGTAAAAAATAATTATTATGTTTCATATCTGTATAATTTCTAAACGGAATATTAAAAAAATAAGATCGTAGAATATCATGAAATTTAGAAAGATTAACGGGATATTCACGTTTTTAATAATGCTATGATTTTATGTGTCTATTATTTCTAATAGACACTATAGACTATTAGAAAGTGAAAAAAAATAAAATTCAAATGTGGAGAAAATAAATAACTGTCAATTAAAATAAAACTGCAGAAAAGGGGAAAAAATTGGAGGAATCATGAACATGTGTTCATATCTAAGCGATTTATCTGAAATTAAATATAATTAACATTTCCTGTGAACCATCTGGTCGGTTGAGGTGACTGGGTTTAAAATAATGTAATAGCTATAAGTTATATTTAAGGTATACCTACATACTTGAAACTTCGAAAATCTTTCAAAGTATATTAAACATTTTTTTGTTCACAAATGTTCTTTTATCCTTTATCTTTCAAACGATATCAGTATATTGATAATGTTCTGTATATTTCTCGGAATATAAGGATTTTCTTAAGTTACTTTCACTAAAAATTTTAGATTCAGTTTTTAAAAACTCATTTTATGAAGAATGATATTTTTCCGCTATGTTGCTTCATTCAAACGATCACAATTCAACAAAAAATTAACAAAATACAATTATTTATATATTAAAATAATCTGTATGAAACAGTGGATGATTTGTGCTACAATCAAAATTATATTTATAGAAATAAATTTTTAATAGCTACTTAAATGATAAAATTACAGAAAAAATTTCGTTTTTTCTACTTACTGTTGAAAAAATTATTAAACAATCTATATGTTTTATAACTTGATTGAAGTAGAAAACATGAAGATCAATATTAGGAATCATTTCCATCTAGGATTGTGTGTCAGTAAAATTTGAAATTTGTCACTAAATGCTATTTATCTCATTAAATATTAATTAATTAATTAATAGGGTGATACCGGGTTTTTTTCATTGAATGAGTTTAAACATATTTAATGACCTACTGTGAGAAAACATAAAAAAAACATCTAGTGTGTGCTTAAACCTTAAGCTATATATTTATGCGTGTCAAAAAAAGGCATATTCATGACAATAATTTATTTGTCAAATTCATGACATTGTCGAACATATTCTCTAACAGCGCCCTTCCTCAATTTTTATTTCTGTTAACATTTATTAAATTTTATTATTTTAGCTATTTTATTATTCAGTTTTGTCTTTTTTGGCGTAGAAACCAGAAAATATTTGTATTCAGGTTCAATGAAAAACCAACCAGTTGTTGAAGCTAAATGGATAGTATTTCAATATTTAAAACAGATTTTAAAATTCACATGATAAATAAAATGCCATTTTTTCAGCTAAAATTTTAATTATCAAAATAATTGAAATTTACTAAATTTTTAACATTTTCACAATGTAAAATCAAATTCTTCCAAAAGTCTTTGCATAGCTAAAGATAAAATCACCAATACAATTAAGGTAATAAACTTTATCAATAATTTAACGGTACTTTTTCGTTTTGTTATTTATGTCGCCAATGTGAATCAAACGCGAGCGAAGAAAATAGCAAAACAGGTAGAAATTGGGCGAAATTCTACATTATTTGGCAATTTCTCGCTGATGCCGACTAACGGAAAATGAAACAAATTAACACATTAAAAGGTATACGAATCTAATAATAATTTGATAAATGTGCTTTATAAATATTTTATATTCCGAAAATAAAATCAAATGTTTCAGTTGCATGCAGAAATTACATTATCCCCAAACTACATTAATTCAGAATGTTACATTGTATCAAGATACCCATTCATAATAAAAGAGTTATAATGAATCATAGAAAACTTAGTTACTGGTTTTTTATTCGTGTTAAGTTATCAAGGGATTGGAGCATTAAAATATATGTAGCAATGTCTTTTTCTTGTTCCATGTCTATGTCTCTTCCAGAATGTATTAATCTGTATTAACGATGTAGATAATTACATTTGAAAGACAATTTCGTGTCCCTATAACTTATCATTAGAAGTGGTAATTAAATATTGTAGTATTATATCAATATCCTTCTCTGCTATAATTCAGAACCCTTTTTAAATGAAAGACAGGTGTTTATTCAGTATGTTGTATTTGATTTGTGTGATTTATTTATATATGATAGTGCCATTTTTATTTTATATATAGCATTGCCTTCCTGCAAATTTTATGCACGAATGCTCAAAAGTAAGCGTTTATAAACAGATGATAATTTTATTCCCAGATTTCTCCAGTTTTTAATAAAATGCCTCAGATTATTCTAATTCATCTTGAGTATACACACTAGAAGATTTTTTTTCATTTTAACTTTAAAAATCCAATTTTTGCACATTAGATCTTTAATATATGTTTGAAATCCTTTCAGTGAGAAAAAACCTTTTTACATTATCTATTAATTAATAAGCCGATATTTAATGAGTTAATTAGCATACGTTTTGAAACATATCTTAAATTCTAATTTTAAAAACACACAATTCTAGTTGGAAATGATTCCTAATATTAGTCTTCATGCTGCCTACTTAAAGAACGCTATAAAAATATGTAGTTTTCCTTAAATTTTCTTTCATTAATGATGAATAGTAGAAACGAGATTTTTTTTTCTGTACTTTTAAATATCTATTAAAAATTTATTTCCATAAATTTAACTTTCATTCAGGCACAAAACATCCACTGTTTCATACAGATTATTTTGATGCATAAGCAATTGTATTTGGTTAATTTTTTGTTGAGTTATGGTTGTCTGCATGAAGTAATATAGTGGAAAAATACCATTCTTCATAAAGTGAGATTTAAAAAAACCGAAACTAGTGTTTTCAGTGAAATTTCCTCAAGAAAAATCCTTAGAACTCGAGAAATATTCCGAATATTGATAACATATTGGTATCGTTTGAAGGCTAAATTATCAGAGAACGTTTTAAAGCAATAAAAAAATTTGATGTTTTGAACGATTTTTGAAATTTTAAGTGTTAAGTACACTTTAACTCTTTTATTACTAATCCAGTTCAGTCGATGGTTCAAATGCAGGACTGGCTTGCCAGTTTTTGTTAAATATACTGATGCAGAATCGAAAGAGTTGACATCATTATTGATAATTCTCTTCATATCCTTCATTTCTGGTTTTGAAACAGAAACCTGTTGGCTAGTACTCGGCTGGTACTACCACACTTGGCCAATAGGGCCGGTTCAGCAATGAAAAAACAATTCTGGTTGAGTTTACAAGCAGATTATTCGTATTTATGTTTACATTTTGGTACTTTTCCCCTATACCGGCGCAAATCTCGTCAAGAAGACCTTTTGGCGTTCGTTGCATCATTATTGGCGACTTTATCGCCTGTACTGGTATAATGGAAAATTGTATAAACGTTATAAATATTCTAATGTAAATATTCGTGAGATTTCAGAATTCAGTTTTCATACTAGAATGCAATAATAGCTTATTCTAAAAAAACATTTAAAAACAACTGAAACAGAACAATCGGCCCCTTTGAAGAATAATTACAAACAATTACTTCGACCTGCTTGAAAACACACAAAAGAAATTGAATAACTAATTGCTGCTATATTATTGGCAGGAATTAACTTTTGAATGCTAAGAAGCATCCTCTGCCATTGTACAACTCCGACTGCAGGAAGCACGTCTGTAATTGATACAAGTAAACAACCCTACATTACTTGTATACCCACCAGGACTGCAACAGCTATTCAACGGAATCGCCTCACTCCCATGTCTGAGGTGGGATCCCTTTAAAGGTTAAATATAACTAATTTATCTGAGTATTTAGATGTAATTGGATTCTTTCCTTTGACTAGAAGAAGTTATGACATTTAGTCCATTACAAGTAAATTAATTATTCAGTCAGAATATTCAGAGGTACTTTACCGTTATTACGGGTGCAAGATCTCACCAGTGTGAGGCAAACGCGGGTCATCACAACATTGCATAATTAAACTTTAATTAAAAAAATATTACAAATGCGTCTCTGAATTCAAAGAAATTAGATTATATTTGAAAGACACAGCCCACTTTCCACTATCTAGCTCTCTATTAACCGACTTCCGTACAATCTGGCCTAGTTTTCTTCCATCGTGATTAAATGATGAAGGCAAGATGTCTGTCTATTCAGTCCTTTATTCAACACTTTTTCAAAACTTAAGAACTGAACATTTTGGCTCTTTATTTAGGGCTGCCTTTTCATATTGGTATAATAATTAATCAGAGAAAAACAAAATCTTTTTGAGCCAATTTTCCAAAAAGTGAAGCCTATGGCTTGCGTTAATCTTTCTTTTATGTTCCCTGCATTACAGAATTTAGGTTAAATATGAATAGTTTATATGTCTTAACTTATTTTTTCTCTAATAAATTCTTGAAGCATGCATATATATATATAGTCTATTTTAACTTGATACATTACAAGTAATTTTTTTTTATTCAATTTTCTCTGATTTAAAGGACCAATGCAAAACCCCTTTATTTACATTGGGATAAATAGAGGGCTTAATATCAAATAAGAAGTCAAATAAGAGAAAATGCTTATTATAATAGTGAATTTTGCATAACAACTTAGTCTTCTGTTGTTGGAGGAAAATGGAATGAATTAATAAAACTCCAACCTATCGATATTTTTGTTTTCCGGCTACTCCTTGCGCCACAAGTGCTTTTCCTTTATAGGAGTTCAAAGAAAAAATCGCCAAATAATCGTTAATCGGAAAAACTGAAAAATGGCCAAAAATGCAAAATTACATCAAATTTACTGTTCAAATTTGCCAATTTCATGTTATTTTCTTGGTGACTTTATTCGTGTTTTTGTTCACATTGGCGACATTTGTTTTGCGCTTCGATTCGTAAGGCGACTTGACAAGCGCTTGGTGCACACTAGCGACATCTTGAGCTCGTAACAATGGAAAAGTACCCTTCCACATTAGGCAGGATACTCGGGAGTGTACTTTACTGTGTTTATTCAAGAAAAACCCCATGTTATCTTTACAAGGATATAAATATATAATAGTATCTGTTACCAAATAAGAAAGTCGCAATTTAATAGAAAATATTTTTTCAAACAATTATTAGATGTTCTAAAAACATTTTCATCAATATAGTGTGATTTTTTTCTTGTTAATTTCTGTGATGGTTTAAAAATGAGCATGTTTAGCATGATATTACGGATGTTTACAATATTTAAATAACAAAGTGCCAAAGACACGAAATTCTAAAATTTTAAACTATGTTAAGACGAATATCACTTGATATTTTATGTGGAAAACTTTTCTATTAATTCTAATCTTTGCATCATTTTAAAAACTCATACCAAAATAAAATGGAATTGAAAAAAATAAACCATATTTTGCTTTTGATTTACTTTGAAATTCTTGAAGAGGTAAAATATTTAATTTACTTCACAGTGAACCATATATGAATAGAATGAAATTATGTCAAGCGAAAGAATAAAATTGGCTTAAGGAAAAATATTGAATAGTCGTCCCTTTTCTTCCATTTTACGTTCTAAAGTTATTAAACATATTTAATGACTTTGCAAAAATGAATTTGAATTGGACTTAGTGATCTTTTCTTATCAGTTCAATAATATTCCGGACGTCAATTTAAACTTTTGGCTTTGAAAAGAATTACGAATTTTGTTTTCTATTTCTATAGTATTCATAAGAATTTCTTAAATAATTTCTTTAAAACAATTTTCCTTCTTTTTTTTCAAACAACTTTTCAAGAGAAAAAGTTTTTCAAAGTACTATTCAGGGGATAACGAAAAAGCAGTACAATATTATCTATTTAAATCGTTATTATATTTTGAAACTCTTGCTGCAATTTAAAAGGTAATTCTTTGGCCGAAAAAAATTAAAATGAGTTGAGCTTTTTTTTAAAAAAATATAATATTCTTTCCCCAGAATTATTCATCAGAGTCTCTTTGGGCACTAAGATATTTTTAAAATCTTTTTCGCAAATCAAAGAAATACAGGGCGTCCCAAAAAGTTGTTTACAAATATTAAGAATACTGTAAGCATATGGAAAAAAATTAATGACTAAAACATAACTATCTTTACAGGTACCTGTTTTTAGTGAATTAAGTAAAAGAATTAGTAAAAGTGGTCACCCTAAATTTTTTTCGCTTAATCTTTAATGAATCTATTAACGATAAACTAATTTAGATATTAACTAATTTCCTATTTTTTATTTTATATTAACCCTAATTATTTTATTCTAAAATTTTCTCTTTTTTCCTGAGAAAAATCTGACTTTTTTTCCTAAATAAACTCGTCTTAAAGAAATCCTTAAAATAATATCTTAGCTAAAGCCAGGAGAGATAAATTTTCACGTTTCTTTCATGTATCACGATGTAGACAGACGTGTTTCATTGCTTCTCCCTATATGCAAATCATGTCCTTCCATGGAAGAATAAATTTAATTTAATTCCAAATATGTCCTATTTTTGGTCACACATCTACAAGATGTATTTGCACTTACGAAATATTAAATGTTAGCTATTGAGGAGCATTATTTGAGAAATAGCCTATTAGTGTCATTTTTGGCAATGAATCACTAGTTAAAGTCACAAATAATCGAATGTATACTTTAGATTAATTTTTCTGAGGAAATGTTTTCTAATTTGGGCAGAAAAGGTACAAATATATTCACAAAATCATTTTCACGAATAGTTGCATTTTTAATCACATTATGAAGTCATTAACCTGTATTAGGTTGTTTCGTATAAACAGATTAAATGTCAGAGTATAGAAATGATACTTCTTTGGTTTCTGCCGTAATCTGATACTTAAGAATACTGTCACGGATATGAAGTTAGCATAGATAAACTGTGAGTTAAATAAAGTCAAAGATAGCCCTCGCTGATCTCAACTTGGAACTAGATTCAAGGAACCAAACCTTGCATCTATTTTTATCAACAATTCGAAATGATTCAAATCTTCCAGATTTAGAAAAAAATACAGAAATTTTAAGAACATTCTAGAACAAACGATAAATTTCAGAAAGTAAATCAATAACAAAACAATGTTTTAGGTACTTTTCCTTTATGCGAGCGCAAGATGTCGCCAATATGATCAAACGTAAGTCAAGTCGTTAAGCAAAGTAAATGACAAAACATATGTTTCAATGTGTACAAAACACGAACAAAGCCGCCAAGAGTAACTACTTGAAATTTGACATAATTTTGTATTTTTGGCGAATTTTTCAATTTTTCTGACTGGCGATTAATTGGCGATTCTTTTTCTTTGCGCCCGTATAATGGAAAATTATCATTGCCTACAGTCAGATACAAATTTAAGAACTGTCGCTTTCATTTCACAGCATTCTACCACAGAGTCTTTTAGTCCGCACAGAATTAGAACAAGTTTCGTTTCAATATTTTTGCCGCATCATGAGCATTAAGACATGCATATAAAATCTTATCGCATTAAAGACATCTAATATTTCCGGCAGACATTTTGATCGCCAAAAGTGTTTAATAAAACAAACTTTTATTAATTTTATAACCTATTGCAAAATAATGCAATTGCTAATTTATTAGTGCATATCGCATTCAACCATGGAACTTCAAATTTCCTGAAAAGGTTCACACATTTATTTATGTGCAAGGTTTTTCACAGCCAATTCATAGGAATTCATTAAAACCCTGAGCGTGTTTGACCTGAAACATGTCAGAATCTCACAGTACCTCACATTTATTTGAATTTCCGAAGATATTTCCCGGATTTCCACAAGCATAAATCCCGGAATTTTGTTTCCAGTGTCCATCCGGGGCTATTTACATTCCACCTTTTGACCTTTTGGGAGAAATTGGTTCGAATAGAGCAAGCACGGGATCTTCATTGAATTTATCAATAATTGAGAGGCTCATTTGAAATCCGCAGAAGCAGGACTTATGGAGATGGGAAATTGATTTTGCGTTAAGGTAATTTGTGTAGACAAATCAGTGAATGGGACTACAGTCTCATTCATTGATGGCTATTGATACTGACAATATAATTGACATCGGATGTAATTGATAATGTAATAGAATCTTCGAAATATATGATTATAGATACATTACACTTTAAATCTGGGGTGTTATTTTGTATTTTCACGGCACTAAGTAATGCTTTAATTCTTATAGTGTTATTTTAGAGCCTGGGAATGTGTTTTGTTTAGTTTAGTCCTTTTATCGGTCTGTTTTAAAGCAACACTAGGGTTATTTTGGGACGGACCTCGTAATTTAGAACCACAGACGAGAATGGCACCTTAGCTGGTTATCCATCTCACCAAACTCTCTTAGCTGGTTCCCTACTCTTAACTGACCATCCTATCTCCAAAGTTCCACCCCACACAAGCGGACCTCGATGGATTTAAAGTGCACCAGATACGCTTGCATGGCGGTTCTTCGTTGAAATCGAATCTCGAACCTGAAACTCTGGTTCCGGAGTTAAGGCCTTACCAATAGGCCAACGCAACCCTGGCAATATGTTTGAAAATGTATTCACTCGTCGTTAAGTTAAGCAAATATTCATTTTAATATTTGCTTAACAAGGATTTCTATAAAAGTGCTTTTAACAATATTCAGCAGGAATAAAGCAATTTGGAATACTTTATATATTAAAATGAGTGAATGCACTCTCTAATT
The DNA here is from genome assembly GCA_026543055.1 of Argiope trifasciata. Lineage (NCBI taxonomy): Eukaryota > Metazoa > Arthropoda > Arachnida > Araneae > Araneidae > Argiope > Argiope trifasciata. Next base: position 4,066,687 of record JAPMOQ010001578.1, on the reverse strand, counting down.
TTGAAATAAGAATAAAAATATCATCCAAGTGGAATGCTATAAATATTAAAGTGGTTCCCAATAACTATTGTCAGCTAATGAGAGAACTATTGAGAAGAATTGATTTCATTACAAAAGTCATGGGTATTTGTATTTAAGAATATCTTTTAACCCTTTAAAGGACCATTTTTTCTGGTAATGGTATATTAAAATAATTTTCGAATTGAGATAGATTTAAGAAAAGAAATTCCTTCAATTAATAAAATAAATACAATTTGATTAATTAATTAATTTCGTTAATTAATAGTTTAAAGTATAAATCAAGACACATTATTTTGTTGAAAGAAGAAACTGGGACATGATAAGAAATGATAAGAAACTGGAACATGATATTAGGTTTCTGTTTGATTTTTTAAAAAACGTAAAAATGTCTGTACATCAACATAATTACATAAAAAGTTTGATGGATTTGATGATTAATATATTTTTCACGATACTAGAAAAATTAAAGCAGAAATGTATTTTCGGAAAAGGATATAATATATATGCATAAAAAATGTTAAAAAAAACCTTTCTTGGGTTTGTTTTGAAGGGCTTCTCATTTATATATTTTTTGTTTAATGTAAGATTAAGAATTAATATCGATTTTGAACTTCTATTCCAAATCATCAGAACACAATAAAATTTTAAGCAAAACTTCTCCTTCTGCTTTTCGTTCAGATTAATTTCGTTAGCCGTTACAACCTCTGTATAAGGCATGAAGACTTTCACATAATAGTAGCCAGAATCTTACAAAAATAAAGCTCTTTATTTTTAAAGAACTCTACCCTCAACAACAGCAGTGCCATCGGTCAGTAAGAAATATCCAATTAATCACAATAACACCGCACACATTCCATCGCTATCTCAACAGCTCACCTGGTGTCCAAAACTCCAACTCCACTACCCGTTTCGAGTTTGGTTAAAGGAGATTCCAACTCGGGCAGGGGCTTATCCTCGGTAATGGTAGAATTCGAATTAGCATAACGATCAATATATTGCCGTGGTCTTCTCCGTACAATCGCAGATGAAGTTTGAGAGGAAACAGGACTTTTGTGCTAGAAGTGGTCCGAAGGACTGTCCTCCCTCTATGGCAGATGGGAAATAATCATAAGGAATATAGAGAAAAGAGTGCAGCGAAGTAGGTGTTGCTGCGATCAATCAGGTGAGTCCATCTTCTTGGTTGTGGTTGGTGAAGTGTAAAGGAGGGTTCAGACGAGGCTTATTATTGTCCGCAAACGTTGCCTCTCTGCTGTTGTCCAGGCATTGCCCTAGTGTGAACACTTGAGACAACGTTTATCCCGACGGGACAATCATTTGCCATTGTCCCGTTGTTGTCATGGGATTTTCCGGAAGTAGTCGTGATCCTCTATTGCGGACAATAATAAGCCTCGTCTGAACCCACCTTAAGTTGTACTGGGCTTGGGTGGAGAGGAGGAAAGTTGGATAGACTATTGCTCATGACGGACGAATCAGAAGCAATTGAAGTTCGCCTAGGAGTAAGTTGATAAGGGTTAGATTTCGTTCTTCTTTAACTATTGTCTTCTTTAAGTTTTTAGCAGCATTCAGAATACCTAGGGATTCTTGAAGAAAGGCTTTTGTTTCTCTGAGGGCTTCTAAAATATCGTTAAATTTTGCAATTTCTATTGAGGTTGTTTCACTTGAGTTGAGTTTTGGGTTTCTGGATTTTATTTTTAATTTCGCATTGTTGCGTGGGATGGTTTACGTTACATTTTATGCAGCATGGATTGCATTTGCAACACACACACATATATTGCATATCAACCTAAATCCTAATCATGTGAAAATTATTGCCCCTACCATTAAAATTATGATATATGATCAAAAATCTAAACGCCGTGATCCTTTTTATAAAAACGAAGATATTTATATTCACAAATATTTTTTTAATCTAGGCATTAATCAATTAAATTAATTATTACCCAAATATAAGTTATTTTAAAAGTAAATAGCAAGTAATCCCTTGAATATTCTAGTTTCACAATCCAATCATAGGATTCTCTCTCAAATAAAGATGTGATGCCTTTTGATTCGATTAAGGGTTTATAGAAAGATGAATTTATCGTTTGCATGCAACTTCTAATTGAGTTATAACGTTTTTGGAGGAATTATTCTAATTTCGAAATTCGAAATATATCTTGTTTGGTGAACTATATTGTATTAAGGGAATTTAATTAAAATGTTTAAGCAATTTATATACGTAGTAATATTATAAACATCGGCAAATTGCTTTCTTAATTTAATATGAAATTAAAAATACTAAACGAATATAAAAAATTATTGATTAGTAATTATTCAAAAAGTGCAAAATGTTTTTAAATAATTTTTTTTCCCAATCCGATATAAAAAATATTTTGAAATAAGAACATATTTTTAAAAAAAAAATATTTTTAATCATGTAAAATGAATGTACTAACTTTATTTTTTTATATTTGCTTTAAAAATATCGACAAAATAATTAACGATGTTTCGCCAAAATAGTCTCTTGCAAATATTAGAGGTTTGAAATGTCTTAAAATAAGAAAACATGGTTTTGAACTTCAACATTTAAAAATTAAGCTACTTACTTCAATTGATTTTTGTAGTTAAAATATGAAATGGAAATAGTAAACTTATATTACAAAATGTTGAAATTTTTTATCTTACTCCCACGTCTTTTTTCACTTTTAAAATTATTATAATGAACAAACAAATTGGATGGCTTATCAAGATAAATAATAATTTAGTAGAATTCAGAAAAATAATATCAACAATTATATAATCTATTGTATAATTGTTGTTAAATATCGAATGAACAAAAAAAATAGAAAAAAAGGTGCAGATGTAGAAAATTAAATTTTCTTCTTCCACTTATGCCGAAATTCACTAAACATCGGGCGTATCTTAAATAATAAACAAATTATAAAATTTATCAGTAACAAATTTTGAAATTACAAAAAATTTGTAGATATTTCAAGAGTAGATACTCATTTCAAGGTTATTGAAGTTGCAACTATTTAATCTGTTTAACTTGTATTTATGTTAAATATTGAATAAATGAAGAAAAATATAGAGAAAGAAAGTGCAGGTATAGATAATAAGGTTTTTTCCTTCACCTTATTTCTATAATGTTTCATTACTTCGAAAAAATTTTCAAAAATAAACAAATTACGAAATTTATCATGAACACATTTCGAAATTACAAAAAAAATGTAAATACTTCTGGAGTAGACGCTAGTAGATATAATGACAAAAATTATAAATATTTCAAGAGGATATATTCATTAGACAAGAGCAGAAATAACTGCAGTAATCTTAGTATCTACTCTTGTAAATATTACAAGAGTAGGTATTAAGATTACTACAGTTACAGTTATATAAAGTCGGCGTCCTGGCATAGGGGTAGCGGGCTTTCCACGTGTAAATTCGCTTAGTCAAGCGGTCTTATCTTGACTAGTGCCGTCATAAACAATAAAAAATTATATAATCTTTTTTACTTAAATTTAGGTTAAATATTAGGTAAACGAGAAAAAAAACAGAAGAAAATAGGTCATGCATATTGGGATAATTAAATACTCGTACTTATCTTCATCTCATCCGAAAATATTTTTAAGAATAAATAAATTAGAAAATCTATCAAGAACAGATTTTGTAATTATAAGAAATCTTAAATGTTTCAAGAGTAGATACTGATTTCAAAATTACAACATTTACAATTATTTAATCTATTTTACTTGGATTTGAATTAAGAATATAATAAACGAAAAAACAAATCCAGACGTAGACAATAAAATATTTATCCTAAAACAATTTCCAGAATAAAAATATTACAAAATTTTTTAAGAACAGATTTTAAAATCATAAAATATGGTAGATATTTCAAGAGCAGATACGTATTTCAAGATTACTGCATTTCAAAACTTCCCATCCAAGGACATTCAACTACACAGTGCAGGATTCGAAAACTCTTTCAAAATGAATCAATACATCTTGTTTATTTGAACATCCAAATATATTATTTGACCTCGTCCCCACATATACTACTGAATGTTATTTCAAGGATTCTACTGGGATTATTTAGATCCAATCATCGGTCCTTTTAGGGGTCGCAATGAATAGGCAAGGAACTTACATTTATGCTATCAATAATCGACAGACTCATTTCAAATCTGTTGAAGGTGGTTAATAAGCTGCATTGGAAGTGCGATGGATATTGATTTTATGTTAGGTTAACTCAAATGGAAGTTGCAGACATGTACAATGCGTCTCATTTGTGGATAGATATTGATAACGGTATCATTCATACTGAATGCCAGGCAGACAGAGGATGTATAGTAGAAATATTTTGGTATTGATTGATTTGTCATTTTTATGAGAAAGTATTCGTTGTTTTAATAATGCAATGTTTGGGTTTGAATCAGATCACGCTGCAATAACAGGCAAAAACAATGTTTTAGAATTGAAAATTTCAATAATATGTGTTCTATAAATAAAAATGTGCATCAAAATTGTTTTTAATTAAAAATATTCATTAGTAAAATAAAATGAACTCTCTTAGCATGACATTTTCTTTTTTTTATTGATCAAATAATAATAATAAGATACAATTAATGAAAAAAGATGTTTTGATTTGTATATCAAATTATTAATATTTGTTATTTGCTAAAAATGAAATTAAAGGAGAAGAAAATTCTCTTTTGCTAAATTATGCATTAGGAATAATAAAACAAGTTTTAACCCGATATATACCAGAAATTATTGAAACTTCCAAGCAAGAGTAACTACCAACGAGAATGATCTTTAAAAACTTTCTCGCATACTCTTAAACGAACTTGCCATGCAAGAGAACATCAAGCATGACATTGGCGTAAAACAAATACGGAATGCCAACTTATGATGAGAATTTAGCAGTTTTACTTAACCGATAGAATCATCCTTGAACTTATTTTTGGAGATTAATCCACGGCATGTGATTATTGGTACCCAAACATCGAATTTGTGTTTTTGACATATTTTTATCAATGAATTGAAATAAAATTTGACACAAAATTTGGATTATAGAATTAAAAAAAAATCCCCGCCCTAATTCGTTGTGTTTAAGTTCTTGCTATTTTGAATTATAGCTTTTGCATACTACTGAAAATACATACCGACAAAAAGTCAACCTATTGTTAGTTACGACTGACACTTTTACAGCTGTTTATACTGCATATGGTAAATCTGTATACTGAATAATATTGATCTAACTCGGTTTGTTTCATTTTAGAACAGCTGGACAGACGAAACTTATCTGAAAAGAATTAACTCAAAATGTGATAGAAATTTACAAATTTGGAATAACGATCATACTAATACATCTGCAGTATACCAGATTTCTATCAACTAGATCAAAAGCGTTTTTTATTTATTATTGTCACGAATTGATAGCTTCCAAAAGTATGTTTTACAAGAGATCTAAAACTTGATATTCCAGTTTTAGATCTCTCTTACCCAAAACTTGAAGATCCGACAAAATATTGAGTTCAAATCTTTTGATGGTTGCTATACTTTTAATGTTTCTTTTATCGATAAGTCTTATGTTTAATTAAACTCGTCATTTACACATTTTATTTAATTTTCTCAAAAATTAAGAAATTTGAAATATTTCAAACATGTTAAAATGTAATTAGAGCGTTGTTTAGAGAAAAGTGGTTAAATTTGACATGTTTTTCTCTATGTCCTTCAAATGTCTATTTTATTGAAAATGAATTTTATAATACTATATTAATTGATTATAAACTTATATTTTGATCATCAAACAATAAAAAGAAAGTTTCATATTTTCGGCCCTTTTTTGGTATTTTTTCTTTAGTCGGGAGCAGCGAGAAATTGCCAAATAATGTAGAATTCCACGAAATTTCTAGCAACCTTCTTCACTGTTTTGTTTGGCTACTTGGCTCTCGTTTGGTTCCCATTGGCGTCATTTGAGCCCGAATAATGAAAAAGTACTCATTTCTAAAAAATCATAAAATGGATTTTTTTTTAACGTTTCTATGCATATGCTTTAAAGACCAATCTTGATGGATGCCTCGTGAATATTTATTAGAATAAATGTTCTAGAATTATACAAAACTTTCATCAAAAATTATTAAATATATTAGGTTTATTTGAAATCCCAACCAATTTTCTTCGTCCAGATTCAAATATTCCAAAATATTGAGAATGGAGTATGTAAGTAAAAATGGAACTTTAATTTGAATTTATTTGTATTGATAAAGAATACAATCCATTTCAGCATTTTAGTAATTTAAAAATATGCGAAATACATTTGTAAAATTTGTTTATTCTTTGGAGCGACACCTTAAAAAGTTTCTGGAAATGTTTAACGAAATGAATATTTATATATAATTATCATTTCAGAACAGTTCATTTTTAACTAATTATATTTTTTCTGAATCTTTAAATACCATAATTTATTTCAATGTAACTATAAATATCATGAAATGTCCATATTCGACTTCCGATATACTTATTTTAATTAAAGGGAAAAATTCCCTAATTCCTTTCAACCCTTTCAAGAAATCCATTAATAGAAAATGTTCGATTAGAATTCATTCGCTAAAGCAAAGAGCTCCGGCAATACAGAAATTTGCTGCTTAATAATTTTTGAAAAGACTGAATCGCTAGACTACATCACTAGATTATAAGGGGAAATATCAGAAATGGCATCAAATCCTAGTCAAATTATAATTAGTTCAATGCACATTACATTAATGAAAAACGAATTCTTTTATAGACTAGACTAATAGAAAATGATTGGAAAATTAATTTTTGAATAGTTATTAAAGGAGTTTAAATTAAAGCAGACTCGCACGCTTAATTTTTTTTACTAAATTTAATTTCCTTAGATTATGGCAAAAATATGCCTTCTACTATCTCTAATATGACATCTATTTCAAGAAATTTTCTACTATCATTAATATGACATCTATTTCAAGAAATTTTCTACTATCATTAATATGACATCTATTTCAAGAAATGTAAGCGATATTTTTGGAATAAATCAGGAATCTTGAAAAGTTATATAACGAGATAATTAGAATGATTAGGAGAAAATTGGAGGGAAGGAAAAATAAGTTTTGCAGTTAGTTATTCTACTTTAAGAATTCTGTTTGCCTATTGTTAAAATGTTGTCTCCTGCTTTAAAAATAGAAAGGGATAATAATTTTAAAGTTTAATTTTTAATGTTTTAAAGAAAGAAATGAATTCAAAATAAAAAGCAATCAAAGGGAAACATGATTCATTCCTGAAATTGCATTTTACGTTATTTGCTAAATTATACATTTAACAATCAGAGTTAATTTGAATTGTTTATTATTTTATCATTGATTTAATGAAAAGAAGGCTTCTGAATTCATGAGACAATAGGGTGTGTATAGAAATCAATCAATTTTCCAATAAAATGTAGGATTGATATTTTGTCAGGGTATTAAATAACATGCATACACATACAGTGTCTCACAAAAGTGAGGGGACACTTGTGTTTTACAAAAGGAAAATGTAATAAAATAAATAAATAAACATGTAAAAGTTTTTTGTGGGTGTATTTCATACTTAAATTTTGTAACAATTATTACATAACATACATTTTGTCAAAATATTGAAATATTAATTTAATAAAAATATAATTGTTTAGAACGGAGCAAAACTTAGCTCACATAAGTGATGGGACACCATTAGATATACAACAAAAATCGTCTGAAATAAGCAATAAAAATATTTTTGGGGGGTTTTATTTTTACTTAAAAGCAATTGGCAATAATTTATAAAATCGTCTGCAGTATTTCTCTCCAGATTGGTTTTGAATTTTTGTGTTTTTTAGCTCTGTGCAGCCATGAAGGCTAAACAAAAAGAAACTTCGCCTGAAATTCGAAAATTAAGTATTAATTTGCATATTGAACGTGGAAAATCTATTAGAGAAACTGCTGAAACAGTTAATTTGAGTCATTTAACAGTTTTCAACATCATTAAACGATATAAAAAGAATCATATGATTCAGGATAAAAGAAGACCTGGCCGACTATCAAGGCTATCTAATGGATTAAAGCGAATTATCGTTCGAATTATTTAAAAAAATCCAAGAATGAGTGCTCCTAAAGTTGCTGCTGATTTACAAGCATTATATGGAGTAATTGTTAATCCTGAGACTATTAGAAGAGTAATTCGATCTGCTGGATATCACGGTAGAGTAGCCAGGAAAAAATTGTTCGTAAGTGAAAAGAATAGAAAACTCAGACTGGCATTCGCAAAATCCTACATAAATAAGAATTCTGATTTCTGGAATAAAGTTATATTTGCTGATGAGAGTAAATTTAATATATTTGGCTCTGACGATAGAATCTTGGTGTGGAGAAAACCCAGGGAAGAATTTCGTAAAGAGAACTTGGTGCCAACAGTAAAACATGGTGGTGGAGGAGTTATGGTATGGGGGTGTATGTCATCCGCTGGAGTCGGTAATCTTGTTTTTATTGACAGTATAATGGATCAGTACAAGTATATCGACATTTTAAAGCAAAATTTGAAATCTTCAGCACGAAAATTGAACCTTTATAACGATTTTAAATTCTACCAGGATAATGACCCCAAGCACATTGCTTTGAACATTAGACCCTGGCTGCTGTATAACTGTCCTGAAATAATAAAAACACCACCACAATCTCCTGACTTAAATCCCATAGAGAATATTTGGCAAGAATTTGAATCAAGAATTCGCAAACACACCATTTCTTCAAAACAACAATTAAAATCGGTTCTTCAAGAAGAATGGGGTAAAATCATTCCAGAAATCACAGAAAAATTAGTCAAATCCATCCCAAGAAGATTAAATCATGTTTTGAAAGTAAAAGGAAATCCAACAAAATATTAAAACCTTTTAAAAAGTAAAATTTTTGGATAAATATTTGATGGAAAAGTAAGTGTCCCATCACTTATGTGAGCCATTTTTTTCTTCTTTCTAAATAACTGTTTAATTTATTAAATTTATTTTAATATTTTGACAAAATGTATATAATGTAATAATCGTTACTAACTTTAAATATAAAACACACCCCAAAATTTTTTGTACATGTTTATTTATTTAATTTATTACATTTTCCTTTTGGTAAAGCACAAGTGTCCCATCACTTTTGTGAGACACTGTATTTATTATAATTTAAAATGCAATAAATTTACTTTGTTTAGTCTTATATCTTCATCTTCAAAAATTCAATAAAAAATAAATTCAATAAAAAAATCGTTTGACAGGAGTTATTTACGACATATATTCGGTGTTTTTTAATTCATTTAAATTCCCCTTGAACTGAATTTTTTAAATCCTATTTTATGTGTTGAAAATCAATATTAAAATCTATATAATTTCAAGAAAAGAAATAATTTTAAAATGCTATAAACACACACACACACACATACTAAAACGAATCGTCATTTTCCCATGAGCATGTTAATCTTATAATAATGATATTTTTGAACTGGCATCTTTTTTCCAATTCCTACTATAGTTCACCCTTTCCCTATATATAGTTATTTATATATCTTATTCAAATTTTCAATCCTTTACAAGATATTTTTTATTCGTCCAATCTGTAAATGCATTTCTCTAAACTTGTAGTAGATAACACTGGATGTTAATTCATGTTTTTTGAAGCATTAATTAATTAATTAAATTAAATTTTAATGCTTTGAATAGAGTTTTAGCTGTTTGTAATGAAAATTGAAACTAACAGGCAGTTACTCAATGGGTAAAATGCAAGGATTTCAGTTTTTTTTTTTTTTTTTTTTTTTTTTTTGTCGTGTGAAGGTGATGAATGCGGGTTCAATTCTTGCAAAAATCAATCATTTTTGATACTTAAAAATTTTTTGATAATTATTTAATAAAAAGTAACTAAAACAAAAAAATTATTTGTTGATCTAAATAGCAATTGAATGATTTTTTTATATTATGTTAGAAATCTTCTGGCGCAAAATTAATTTTGCATAGGATAGATTACTCTGCAAAGAAAATGGTTGGATTTGAAAATGTAGGAAACTTTTAATTCTGTAGTCAACAATTTAACCCTTTATTCTGTAATTCTTATATGCCTTATAAAGGCTTTATCATATTGTTGAAACTATACTTGCCTATAATTCAAAGCGAAAAAAAAAAACGGTTTAATAGCAAGTAAATGTATAAAACTGTACAGATTTGCTTGTGTGCATCTATACATCTATTGATGAAGCATATAATAGTGTGCGAATCTTAGTATGTTGATGATCATTAAATCAGAGTGCTAAATTATTTATTAATTGTAGAGTCAAAGGATTAACTAAATAAAATTTGTTGCAATCCTGAAAAAAATATGGTTTCAATCTTTGGTGAAAATAAGTGTCCAAAACACATATTTGATTTTCAGAATTATATTACTAATTATAATACTGTAAAATTCAGAAAATGTGAAAATAAAGTTCTGTGTACTCTAAGCATACATAGCCTTGTCCAATATCCCATATGTTTTGTGAAAGGGGTATGAAATATTAATTTGAAGAATGTGCAAATTCTTAATGACTACTCCAACAGTTTTTTTTTCTTGGCTTTTTAAAATGAAAGGAATTTTTTCAAAAAAAATTTGTTGCGGTTTGTCGTTGAGTGCATTGGAAAAAATTTGAATTGAAAAAGAACACAGAAAATCAAAAGGATGAAAAATCAGTGTGTTAACCCAACCGTATATTTTATTTCGTGAAAATCGTATTTCAATTTCTTTAATCTCTAAACGCTATTTACCCGAATAGCATCGAAAATCCCAATATGTTGTCTTTAAAAGAGAAAACTGTCTATTAAAAATATTTTTTTAAAAATGGCAGTTTTTTCTTATGAATACTAAGTGGCTTTCGTGCACATTCAATTCAAAACTGAGGTCAAACATAATAGTCATCATTCTTCCATACTTCTCACTAGAAAAGACCAAACGATCCAAAAAAAGAGCAAACGATAATAAAAATAATTCCACCGACTTCCAACACAGTTCCCGAGAAGTTGTCACACAGTGTTTGAATAAGAAGCACAGGTCAGGCGGGAAATCACATTATTCGACCAGGGAGTGAACTGCGGCGCAACTTCCTGTCGAATAGATATTTCAAAACAAAACGAAATCGTGCAACCACTACTAATGCAGGTGGTTTGAAATGGCCGAATTATCGAGGGGGGAGGGGACAGACATACTCTTACGTCGGCGGCACGAGAACTATAATTGACTTGACAACACTTAACGCAGTCGTCACGTGATTTGACCATTAGAGGGTGTTGGGGGATGTGATTTGAATATTCTGAACGGGGATTGTTCGATTCTGGGAGGAGGTGGGTGGTTTTATTGACTATTCAAGTTTTGTCTGGATTTCTATGTTAGGTTTTGAATGTGAGATTGGAGGTTCGCTTTTATTGGTTGTGATATGGAGTTTTGGTGTTTGTCTGCTGATACATCTTTGTCATGCAATGGTTATCATTGAGCTACCAAGAACGACAGGATGTCCAGCCTCAATATTTGAAAATATTCACGATAACAGAATGTTTAATATTATCGATTTTAAGTATGGGGTTTAAGTTTTTTTTATAGTAAGTTTTGTAATAAATATCATTACATTGAGGAATTTATTGATAGAAGAAACTATAAAACATAAACGATCACATTATCTTGAATTCAGTAGATTACTAATTTTTATAAATTAGCGGAAATAAACAGAAAAAAAAGTCATAAGATAGGCATTTATTATGAATTTATTTCATCCAACATAATATGAAATTTTTGTTATTTTTTTAAATACTTTATTTTAATATGATATCATATATTTGCAAGGACAAGGTTTGGAATTAACTTTTTTTTTCTATGCATCCAATATGACACAATTTGGAATTCTGTATATTTATTAGTAACCGATGATAATTAAATATTTTGGTGTTTGAACTCTTAATTATCAATGCATATAATATATCTTTAAAAAAATTTAGAATGTTTTTTTTTTCTCACATATAGAACCATAAGAATTGAATCCGATATTGTAGAAAATTTTAGGCTACAAAATATACTCTATATGATCATGCAATTATTACCATGAATAAATAAAAATAAATACTAGGTAATAATAAAAATCAAAAGTTAGTAAACTCACTTAAATCCCTATTAATAATAAAAGAGAATGTATATATGTGGTTGATATTTATATCGCACAGCTAGGAGGATCATTTAAAATGTATGTATACACTAGAATTTTTTTTTTTAATTTTAACTTTAAAAATCTAATTTTTTCACTGTAAGTCATTGATAAATGCTTAAATTTATTTCAATGAGAAAAAAACATATTACAATAATTAATTAATTAATATTTAATGAGCTACTTAGCATAATTTTGAAACTTGACATCTTACATTCTAATTTGTATAGACACACAATTCTAGTAAAAAACTACGCCTCATGTTAGTCTTCATGTTCTTTGCCTCAATCAAGTTACGAAACATACCGTTTTTTTTTTCTTTTTTTCAATCCACGATGAATAGAAAATGCAAGATTATTTCTACAATTTTAAATGTTAAATACCAATTAAAAATTTATTACTATGAATATAACTTTAATCGAGACACAAAACATATACTGTTTCATACTGATCATTTTGAAATATAAATAATTGTATTTGACTGATTTCTTTGTTGATTTATGATTGTTTGAATGAAGTAGCATAGGGGGAAAATGTCATTCTTCATAAAAATAGTTTTCAAAAAACCGAAATCGGTGTTTTTAGCGAGAGTACCTCGAGAAAAATCCTTATAATTCGAGAAATATTCTGAAATATTAATATGTATATATATATATGCAAATATGTATATAAATATGTCATATTTGTTCATATAAATATGTATATGAGAGAATCATAACCTTAAATTGCAAAATAGAAAACGAATTTTCCATTCTATGTATGGTGCTATTATATTTGGTTGTGACTATTACTACTTTTTTCTTTACTAATTTTTGAAGATGATGGGGCTATAAACTTTCTGATAGCATTCTTTATCGTCACATGCTGAGACCTCTTT
>JAPMOQ010001578.1:3996018-4051057 GCA_026543055.1 Argiope trifasciata | reverse complement strand
CAAATACAGGCAAGTATAAATGAAAATACATGCAAAACAAATACAGGTAAGTGTAAATGAAAATACATGCAACTCAATTTGATATTTAAAATCGTTTGTTGGCAGAATCATAGTCAGGACATTATGCATAAGAGGTTTAACTGAAGTTAAATGCAATCGATATTGCCGTCTGACCAACCCGTCGCCAAAGGCATCCTGTTTGTATTTCAGCAAAACACATCATAATTTTTCATTGTCTCGTTTCAAAAAGTATTTCCCAAAAACCTTTTTTAAGTTGGTCTTTTCCACACGTTGGTCTTTTCCATACAAAGTTGGTTCGTTCGCCAGTCCTTCGCTTCAGAAAATAAACATTTCAATGAAAATGAGATGGTGACAGCGCAGACAGGTGCTGCCTTTATATAGAAAGGACGGGACTGTCAGCTGCCTGCCACTTAAACCGTAGTCTGCTATCAACAGGTGGTGAGTGAATACACAAAGCAGTTTTTACTCTTCATCGCTTTCAATAAATAGGTATGTACAGATAAAGCGTGGCTTTGATATCAATACATGAAGACGTAGCTGGTATTATGCAATTGAAACTTTAGGATCGTCATAGTAAAAGATATTCAATTTCTTTTCTATAGATGTCATCTTTTGAAGGATATTTCAAGATGTTAAAGCCTTTTTCTATGAATTTACTTTCTCAATTCATTAAAAAATTAGGACGGCTTCTTGAATATATTCTTTATTTTTACATTTTGTTTTATTTGTTTTTAATCTCTTTTTTTTTCAAAGTGTTTAATTGTCACTTTTGTTATTGGACTAATTAAGTCACCAAAAAAAATAAAAGAGAGATTTTAATAACCCAGTTTAGTTATTGAGTCCATTTAACTGTTATTCAATGCCAGTTTGACAATAAAATAACTATATCTTTAACATAATTCGGCAAGGTTTGTTTTAATTTTTTTAAAGATAGATTATCTCCTACTAAAAATAAGGGCTATATGGAAATGATACAAGATGAGAAGGGTGTTTGGGAACTTTGTTTTTACATTTGGACGCAAAATCAACGGCTGAGTGCTTGATCTACTGTAGCAGATAATCATGTGTCCTAAATACAATTACAGTCAATGGAAATGTGTTTGTACTTTACAACTCAGTTGGTATGGTTTCTTGCATTGAGTGTTATTATATAGGTCAAACAAAAGATATTCTACAATAAATTCAAAGCTTATAAAAATGAAAACCAGTCAAAACTAATATTTTTTTAAAAATCGGTTAATTGCACAACAAATTGTAAGCTTCGTAAATAAGGTGGTAAACTTTTCAATGGTAAGAAAACGGCAAAAATTCATTTAACTAGGGAAATTACTAAAGATTATAAAAATTTTCTAAAACCATACTATGAGCCTTTTAGAACTAAAACTTCTGTCATTGAAATGCTAATTATTTTCATGGTTTTAAAGTAATTCAAAAATGTGTTTTCTGAAAGATTGTACTCCAAAATAAATGATACTGAAAACTACAAAACTTTGATGAAATTAGGATTAATAGCATCTTAATATTTTAAAATATTATGCTTATTAATTATTGAGTATTCATATTAAAAATCATTATACATAATAGTAAGAAATATAAAATTATTAAATTATTATTTTACTTTATAAAATTCATGTTCTAAGTAATTTTTCCTAACATTTATCAAATAATTATATTTCATGGATTTTGTACATTTTTTATACAAAAATGCAACAAAAATTTGTTTTCGATTTTGTGTATTAGAAGGAAAAGTAGTAAAGCTAAAGATATCAATGAGTTTTTATAAAAAAGAAACATAACTAATTGAAACATGATAAAATGAATTGTATTATATAAAGTATCATAAAGTATGACCTATGTCTATGCAAAAAGTTAGAATTATTTTTTTAGATTAATAAAAACCATACATGTATCCATATCTATGTAATCATTATTTGTGATCAGCGAAAAAAATTAATCCTAGTAAAATGATTTTCAGAAATATTTTATCTTTTTCATGTTTTATTTATACAAGAAATACATTATAAAGCTATGGATACATAATTAATAATTTCTCTCTTTGTTCTATGATACTTATTTATTCAATTCCTACTGTTAAATCCCATTTTACTATATGAATATATATTTATTTAAATCTTGTTCAAATTTTCAATCGGTAATAAAATACTTTTTATTCACTCACTCAATTTAAAATGTATTTTTTAAAACTTGTAGTGGATGACTTTTGATGTTAATACATTTTTTTTTCAAATATAAATTCATTAATTATTTAAATTTGATTAAATTTTAATATTTAAAATAGAATTTTAGCAGTTTGTAATGAAAATTGAAATCAGCAATCAGTAAAATGCAAGAATTTCGGTACTTGTCACCTGAAGGTGAAAAATGTGGATTCAATTCTTGCGAAAATCAATAATTTTTTGATACTTAATAATATTTTTGATAGTTATTTAATGAAAAGTAACTAAAATTAATTTTTTTTACTTAAGTAATTGTAAAATTATATTACTTATATTACGTTAGCTAATTTTATTTCACTGTCAGTACCATGAACGAAATTTGTTGCCATATAATTTGTTCAAAGTCCACTTTGCAGTTTGTTTACTAATACACGACAGCTTCTGATTGATAGCAAGTAGATTTACTGAAATATAAGTAAAAGTTCATAAGAAGTAAAAAAAAAATATTATTTATATCTATTGAGAAATATTAAAGTGTCAACTCGTGAAGCAAATTAAAGATCATCGATCATTATTCAAATCTATTGTCAAATATTAAAGTATATATTTGTGTTGCAAAATGAGAAAACATAAAAAATTATTCTGATCTACTGACGAATATTAAAGTGTCAACTCGTGTAGTAAATTGAAGAATATCCAGAATTATTCATATCTATTGAAGAATAATAAATGTCAACTCGTGTAGCAAATTGATGAACAGCCATTATTATTCATATCAATTGACGAATATTAAAGTATCAATTTGTGTTGTAATTTGAGGAAACATAAAAAAATTATTCATATATATTGATGAATATTAAAGTGTCAACTCGTATAGCAAATTGAAGAGCATTCATAATTATTCATATCAATAGACGAATATTAAAGTGTCAACCCTTGAAGTAAATTGAAGAATATCCATAATTCTTCATATATATTGACGAATATTAAAGTGTCTACTCCTGTAGCAAATTGAAGAACATCCTAAATGTTTTTCAGGAATATCGGTACTAATAGAATTGGAATTTTAACGTGATGCGATTTGTAGCACGGTAAATGTGATAATGTCTGTCTGATTACTCTCTAAATAGTTCAAAGAACATGTTAAGGTAATTATTGGAAGAAACATTGCTGTTAACCAGGAAAGGTATACATTATTCCTAAAGCAGGATAAACAATAGATATTTGTGTGAAGGTGTTAAATGATAACAACTTCCATAAACACAGTTCATAAATATAAAGATCTCCACTTCGAGCGGGAAAAATAATACTGAATAGTTAAAAACAAGCGCATTTAATAAAAATCAGATTACCATCGTAACCCGATTTTAGCCAAAGTTCCAACAAACAAAACAAGCCTGCCCAACGTGAGCATTAAAAGAGATTTGACTTGATTGTCTAATATGATCGCCTTTGCCACACCATGTTCTTCACTGCTGCCAACTTTAAATTAATTCAGTATTTGTATCTTTTGTGATGCCAAACTCGAGAGACATAACATGGCAACGACCGAGTTCGAAAAATGCATTTGAAATTATGGAGCTGGATTGGAAAAGTACACAAGGACCAGGCAAAACTTGGGTCCGAAAAAATTAACGTCTAATAATTACAAATTGATTTGAAGAACGATAGTTTAGCCAAGGAACGTTTAATTGACTAAAATTAAAAATAATAAAATTGAAACATGAATATCAAAATAGAGAATACAATGTGAAATTTTGAGCCTAAAGTATTACAAAGATCAAAGCATTACAAGCAGGAACAAGTAATTAAATATGCTTTTATACATAAGAATAAAAATAAAAATATTGTTTCTAAAATATGAAAATTTATTATTTCTGAAACCAAAAAGATGATTGTTGATAAGAGAGAATTAAATTCGCAATAAAAAGTATTATAAAGAAAAGAATAATTAAGAACATGAAAAAAATAAACATTATATATATATATATAAGAATGAATGACAATTAAAAATACATTCATTATTTCTAGAATAAGAGATTTCTCGATGACTGAAAATCGTAATTTTGTTTATACTGCACATTGTGGTGACTAAAATTCAAGAAACTAACAGGAAATTTTTATTTCGAAGATATGATGACTCATAACATCAATAGTATTTACTTTAATTCCGTAACATTGTACTAATTTAATTGTTATATTACCAAAAAAGTAATACATTAAATTATGTACTATTTCTGTTATTGCATATAAAGCAAGAAGAACAAATAATTTTATATATATATATTTAAAATGCTTACATATATAGCATACTTACGTGGTAGTTAAATTACGTATTTTTGCAGCTAAATAACCAGAAGACAGAAACACACATTACTTAGCTGATAATATAAAGTATTTCTTATTTAAATGTAGCCAATCAGCATCAGAGTTTAGACAGCCAATTAGATAATAGGCTGTAACCAACAGAACTCAGCAAATCACACCATTTTTAGAGATGAGTAAAGATTGTAGATTATTTTCCCTACTTTCTAGTCTATTCTATTCTTTCTTTCTTTCTTTTTTAAATTAATCCCGCTTTTATAAATAACATTCCAGTCTATGATTTGACAAAAAGTAAAAAAAAAATTAAATAAATAACAACAGAAAATTGATTGGTAATCAAAGAAAAAACAATGTATTGCATGAACAATACAATTTTAGTTTTAATAAATTTACAATGTAAAATACACTTAAAAATCGTTTTATGATTATCCTGTATTTTCACTTCCAACACTTAACTATATTTACCACTTTTAATCCTTAATTTTGTAAGACGTTAAATGAAATTTCTCAGCGAATAAACTATTAATGACTCTCGGGCGCAGGTGTTATTCCGAGGATAAACTAGTACACTATAACACGTTACCTAAACACATCAGACAATGAATGCAGCATGAAAAGCTTACGTGTGAAAATAAATCTTTGCAGGCCATTTATTATTAATCATTTTCCGGAGAGGCTTTCGCTAACGTTCAAGACTCCGTTAAAAGCTCATTTTGCATGATTTATTCATCAAATTAAATTTGCTGTTGGGAGTTTGTTCCTTCACATCTGCATAAATTTGCGCTGGCGCAGAATTGGAGAATATGATGTAGTGCAATATGATTGAGTTTCATGAAATGAGCCTATTTAGAGTTGTTTAATGCGATGTAGAGTGGGCCAAATAGGTGATAATTCTGAAGTGTGTTTTAATATTTCTATGAAATATTCTTTTAGTATGGAATCAACTAGAGATTAGCAACACATCAACATTATGCAATTTCGTAAATTGAATTCGTGCATTATACAGGGTGTCTCAAAAACCTTGCTTGCGGCTTTTATTCTTTAAATATTGATCATAGACATATACTGTAAAATACAAAGTTGCATAAAAAAAGGTGCAAAATGCTATAAATTTAATTAAAATTTTCAGGAGGTTAAATTTATAAAAAATTCCAATTTTGGACATTTATATGGGCTTAGTACAAAAAATCCCCAGGGAGTAAAATATGCTCAGTATTCTAACAAGGTCATGTACAAAATTTCAGAATTTTATCATGAAATGAATCAAAGATATAAAAATACATAAATGCTGAACACATTTCGATGTCTGTATATTAGTTCGCAAAAAGGATAAATCATGTCGGATATTTGTGTTTCATAGGTTGTACTCAAATTAACAAAGAAAGAAAATGATGGAATAAATAAATAATAATTTTGATATTTATTGGTTCAAAAGTATTAAAAATTTGTAGATATAATAACAAATTCAAGATTACATAAAGGAAATATTATAGGAGTTTTTTTGTTGTTTATATTGACTTTACTATTTTCAAGCTATATTCCGTGATTCATGATATAAAATTTTAAAATATTTTTCAAGAAATATACATTTTAAGATTTTTATTTAGAACTAAAGATATGAAGCATGTTTTATTTCATTTTGATGCATTCCTGCGTCGTTATCTGCACTGAAGCTGTAAATATTTGCATTTTAAATCGTGTTTGAGCCTTCACCAACTTTGTTTTAACATACCTTTGGTAATTTTAGAGGTAATTGGTAATACCTTTGGTAATTTCATACATGACCTTATCAGAGGACAGTGCACATTTTACTCATTGGGAATATTTTTGTACTGGGTCCGTATACAAATTTAAATTTTCTATTTTTTGAATTTTAATCCTCTGAAATTTTTAATCGGTTTCATTACATTTTGCACATTTTTTTACACATCTTTGCAATTTACTGTATATATCTATTATTAATATTTAAGGAATAAAAGCCAAGGCTCTTTGGACACCCTATGTAAGGCAATATTAAATCAGTAAAATATGTTTTTATTTTAAATAAATGAAAAAAAAATGTTTAACAATTATGTGAACATTAATCTATCAAACAAATGCGAATATGTTTTTAAATATTCTGAATAGTATTTGTAAATATTTATTTATATGAAACGCAAGGTTTTCATTTTTAGGCTTCTGATAACCTGGTAGCCAGTGCTCTAGAAATATTTACGAAGATAAATTTTTTAAAGAGCTTTCCAAAATTGTTATAGATTTTTTTATTTTTTTGTATCGAAAAGATTAAAAAACCTTATGACACCAAAATATATCTGTTAAATATTAAAAAAAATGTGGGAAAGATCTTTTTTTTTAAGTTAAAGGAAGATAGAGAGCAAAAACCTTACAGTTCAGATTCCTGTTCAATCTTTCAGTTCACAAATCTCCAAGTTTGTTTAGCTTTTAGTAGATAACGTAATAAATGAATTATCTGGTTACTGCACTGAAAAATAAGCTGCTATTCTATCCATTATTTGAATACTGGAATGCTACTATTAAATATCATGAAACAATCCATTTTCATCATATTTCAACTTAAACAATCACAAAATATTTTTTTAATGAATTTATTAGTTATGCTCTAGTTCAGTGGTGGGGAAACTTTTTTTAAGACGGGCCATTTGTAATAACTAGACAATCGTAGCGGGCCAAAGAATAATGCTTAATCGTTAAAAAATTTGTGTTCGATAAACATATACATATATTATTACATACACTTATTATTTTAATAGTAAAAAAGCAAAAGGTAAGAAAATTATAAGCACAAAATATAAAATGAATTTAGTGTAGTTCTTGATGTGAAGTATTATCACTTTATTTTCTGGTATCATTACTGGTTGATGGTGCGTGAGAAAAATGAAATTGAGACTGTTTTATCAAAATTTCATCATAGTCCGGTTCCATTTGCGAAGCAGAAATTCTTAAAACTGATGAAAGGTGCTCATCTGTAATTCTGTTTCTTAAAGAAGTTTTCCTAAGCTTCATTGTTCATTGTAAAGATTTGTTCGCATATATAAGATGAGCCGAACATTGTCATTATCTTCATTGCATGAGTAATTAGATTTGGGAAATTATCTGGACTTAAATTTTTATAAAATTCTAGTAATGGTACTGTATGAAAAGTTTGTTTCAGGAGAGTATTACAGTTTAGTTCTATTAACGCAAGTTGAAATTTTGCATCAACTTCTTCGTAATTAACATTGAATGGGGTCGCAATTGACGAAAATTGACAAAAACGCTATTGACGAAAGCTTACTACTAACTAATGCTCTTGCACGGGTGTTTGTTGAGGCAGTGGGAGTTTCGGGGATTACACAAACAATTACTCGAGTCACAGCGGGTCGTTGCAGATGACTGACTGCGGTTCTTTCAGAAAAACAGAACAATGAATCGAAAATGCGAGAGTGTCTGGAAGTTTCGTGCGAAGAGGAGTCAGCTGTTTGGGTCGGATGGATTTGGCCAGAATACTATTGTGTTTTGAATATCGCCGCAGGTAGTTTTTATGCGGGTCGTCACATTACGAAGTAAGAATGCGTTCAAACATTCTCACGACAGCACTCTTAAACGGGCCGGATTAAACCTTTCCGCGGGCCGTAGTTTCCCCATCACTGCTCTAGTTCAAGAACTTTAGAATATATTACGAAATTATTATACCAAATTTGGGTGAAAAAAATAGATTAGTTCCCAAGTTATGAGAAAATTCTATCAAATATTAGAATTAAATAAAATGGTATTTAAAATTACAAAATAACATTAAAAAGTATGTAAATTAAAATATAATAAGTAATATAAAAAGGATTAAATTCAATTCATACTTAAGTCAAAAAAGAAATTTTTAATTTTAGTGACTTTTTATTAAATAGTTATGACCAAATAATTAAGTAAGAAAAAAATATTTATTTCAAAAGAACTGAACTCGAATTCTTCACCTTCACATGATAAATTCTAAAATCCTCTCATTTTGCCAATTGAGCCACAGCCTGTTGATTACAATTTCCAATACAAACTGCTAAAATTATCTTTAAAGTATTGAAAATGAATTAAATTTGATGAATGAATTAATATTTAAAAAAAAACTGTATTAACATGAAGTGTCGTCTACTACAAGTATAAAAAAATGTATTTGACTTGAATGGATGAATAAAAAGTATTTTATTAACGATTGAAAATTTGAACAAGATATATATTTAATAAACAAATATTGGGAGAATGTGAACTAATAGTTGAAATTGAAAAATTAGAATAATTAAAGAACTGCCCCCCACAAAAAAACAACAACTTAAAAATAGAATTTTAACTATTTAAAAAAATAAATAAAATGCTTGCTCATATTTCAAGAATATTTAATAAAAAAAAATAGCGATTTCACAAAACACCGTCTTTTTATCGTTGTCAGCTTTCTTAAATTCTAGTCCATGATTCCAACAAATAATTAGCTATTAAGAATATTTTATATTTATTTTTTAATGTACAGATGAATCTTTCAAATGGAGGCTGGTCCTGAGATTTTCTAGTTTTTTTTTTTTCTTTTTTTTAAGTTAAAAATTCTCAGTTCATTCATTCATTCATCTCATATTTCTCAATGAGTTTTATTTCACTTTTTTATACGTCTTATAAACTACACATATATTAAACATAACTCTTCTTCAATACATTTCTAAATTAGTAGAAAATGAAGAAACGAAATATTCTATGAAACAATGATATTTCAATTTCAGAGTAACAATGCAATTTTTATTTCTAAATCAATCAAAAAATATGTAGTTTTAAAAATGTCTTCAGTATTAATTTATTACAACTGAAAGTTAATCACTGTAATTCTATTTATTCTATATTCGCAAAGTGATGTCACCAATTATCTATAGTTTGCGAAATAATATCCTTTTTTTTCCTAATGATAAGAATATACTTGCAAAATAATCAAAAAAATATATGACAGAAGTTATCTCTTAAAATAATCAAAAATTCTCATCTACAGTTGGTAAATAGTAACTAATATTCTTCATTTCTTAACTTATATTTATTCCAGAGCTATTGCGTGGCGTCTATGGGCAAAATAATCTCCAAGGTCATTTTTATATAACAAAAAATATTTATCAGTGTCGATAGTTTTAGAGCAAAGCTTATGACCTCTGTTTTTAGCAATATATTTAGAATTATTATATTCATCACAATGATAGAGAATGCACACAGATAAATATAATATTTTATTTATATGTATTTGCATTTGTAGAATAAGCAATTGTAATATCTGAAAATGATTAGAAAACTTTCATTGGCATTGAAAGTTTGTTCAAATTGCGTTGTTTTATTTCTATTAGCGTAAGGGTTTAAATAATTGGAAAAAAGCGAATATTGAAGGGCTTTTTGTACACAGAATATGACCGAAATAGGATATACATTTAGAGTTTTAGTAGAAAGACCTCATGACAAGTAATTACCTGCTATGTAATTCCTTTATTTATCTCAGTGCAAACACCAACTAAATAATGTATTTTCCCTGTCTATTACGTATCGATTGATATGTTATGACCTTCACTAACCTTCATTGACCAAGTTAAGAAATTGAGTTCAAGACTTCTCTGACATTCGCCTTAAACCGTCAAACAGGACAAATTTCATTGAGCTTGTTTATTACGTTTTGCAGTTTTTGAATTCACTTTATTTACACACACTAAAAAAGGATAAAAACCAGGGTAGCCTAGTCTTTAGTGAGTTGGATTAAGATCCCTTGAGCTGCGAGTTCGAACCTTACCGACCGAAGACCGGCGTGTGTGCGGTGGCTGGCGCAAGTAAAAATCCATCGTTATCTCAAAGTTGAGAGTAATACCACTGAGGGTACTGGATCAGAGATGATAGTTCTCCGATCCAGATCAAAATTGCGATCATTGAGTGAAATGGTTGAGTGAAGTCCGCCCAGTAAAAAATGTTGTGAAGCGTGAGTAACTAACTTGTACTCTTGGCCCTAGACGGCGCAACTCAGAAAAAAAAAAGAGACTAAAAAAAATAGGTTTACATCATCGACTCTAAATTACCAATGACAAGTGACATTAGAAAAAACGACAAAAGAATGAAATCCAAAAAGTAACAGATTAAGTGTCGTTAATTTTTAATTTTTTTAGTTATACATCAATATCAGGAAGTTGGTTTCTTTTGAAGAGTTTTGCTCAAGGAAGAAAAATACTGATACAAAGACAATGAAGGAATAACCTGACAACTAAATAAATGCATTAAAGATCTCAAATATGTTAGATATCCAATACAATAACACAAATGTATAGAAAGCAATACCTGTTATTTCCTAATGACAATCAATTGAGTAAATTGTGAACTAAATTCTTTAAAAAAGTGTAAGTATCAGGTTAAGGTATCTAAAACAAGATAATAGCTAACATAATTCCGACTTCCTTCCTGGTACAAATACCATCACTTCCAAGATAAATATTTAGAAAATAAATCCTTCAGAATGATGAAGCACTCATATCCTAAATGTCCACAATTCCCCTTCTCATCAGAATGCCAGAACAAACCTCCATTCCGAGATGAGAAGGCATTTAGTAGCACATTTCAAACCCATTATCGAGGCATCTATTAAGGATATAAAGCAAAGATGAGTCTCGATAAAAACCTTTTCTAATATTTGTCAAATGAGGCAAAAGATAAGAATTAGGGAACTTTTTTCTCCCCGTCCTCCTCACTCTCTCGGCTTTACTCCAAGTTTTTGTTTTATTTCATACATCTCCAGGTCTTTTTAGCTTTTTAAGAAGAGTAAGGGGTGTGAAAAGACTGACTTTTTTTGGAGTGATATTTCGAGTGGAGTTAATGAAGATGTCTCTGAGAGTAGGTAGAAAGGCAAAATGGAGTTACTTCCGTTTATTTTTCTGTTTCTGAAAGAGCCCGGATGATGAGGAGAGGGTTTTACTTTATTTTTATTTTTTTCTTCTTCTTTTTCTGCTTCTTCCACCATTTCTCGGTTCATAACTTTATTGCTACGTCGCTGGAACTCTCTTAACTTTATCATCCCAAGTGAGGGAGTTTGGGCTTCTGAATTATTCAGTTTAATCCAATCAACGGATACTTATAGTCGAGACCGTGTTACGTGTTGGTTGTCTTGTATTTCTTTTAAGGCTCACTGGAGGACATGTTCGGGAAAGAAAGATACTGTAGCATTTCATCCCTTGCTTACAGAGAGAGCCTATTATAAAAGAATTGGCTCATAAAATTATTCAGATGAAAACAAAACAAAAAGCGTATCTGGATCGATCGAAATGCCTCATATTATTCAGATGTATCTGGTGTCATATGTTTTCATGTGGTAATTAGAGATAAGCAAGTAATACATAAATATTTTTAATTCAATTCCTACTTATTATCTTACATTATTTATGATCGGCTGTAGCGTCAGCTATTTCAGAGCTTGGCGACAAACTTTGTGACTATTTGGAGACGGTTTTGGAGACTTTGAAGAAAAAATAAAAATTACTGGAAAAATTTTATTAATGAATTAATTAAATTTTACGATTGATGTTAATATAGTGGATGACACTTCATGTTGATACAATTTAAAAAAAAAGACTTCTGAGCATTAAGTGTCATTCAATTTTAAATAAAATGTATTTGAACTTGTAGTTGATGATAATTAAAAAATATTTTATTAAAGGTTGAAAATTTGAACAAGATCTATAAATAAATAAATATAGGTAGAGTGTGAACTAATAGAAGGAATTGAAAATTGTTTAAAACAAAAACAATGCTTCCAAATCTACCATTTCTTGAAAATAATTTTATATTATCTACGCTCTACTGCAAATATTGTGTTGTAGCAATTTCTCTTAATAATCCAACCTTAGATAACTTCTTTTTTCTTATATACCATTTTAAAATTGATAAAATGTTACGTTTCCAGTTCTGTGTACCTAAAATTATCTTTAGGACTTTCGTTAGATTCTTAGAAAATTATAGGATATATATTTTATTATATATAAGTCATGTTGATCTTTATTTGCTTGAAGTTAATGGCGTTATTGCATTTGATTGTTTGTGTTGTTGTTTCTAATGGCACTTGCCATTGGTCAAGCCGGTTGTTACGAAGATAGCGATTTAAGCTGCAAGGGTGCGACTCTTGTTCTTTAGTAGCGCCAGCTACGGACAAGAATATGACTATGCCACTCACGCATCAGTCATTCCCTTGCACAGCCCCTTTTTACAGGAGGGGTCGTTCACACATCTTACAGACATAACAGAGAAAAAACAACCATGTTTCTGAAAGTTCAGAATGATAAATGACAACCTGTGACTGATTTGTTCTTAAATTGGATTTCTTTCTACACTTCAGCTGTTGGCACTTTGAATGTCACGGAAATTTTCAGAAATCTGGCCTAAAATGACACTGACTAATTTGAACTAATTTTTAAAATTATATTTTTTGTTCGTTTATTAATAAATTTTCTGTTCACACAAGCCAGCATTGATTTTTTGTTCTTTTCCCAGAAGCCATCTATCGATACTAACACTGATGTACTGCGAGTTTATTTGTAGCTGCACAAAAATGGTGTACGAGGTAACTCGTAGTTAGCATTTAAAAAAAAAACGAAATCTACGTGATCTCGTAGTTGGCAGTCAACGTGTTAAATTTGTGTATTAAATTTTACCTATTTAGTTCCTTTCATTTTATAATTAACATATAAACGTATTTCAACAGACGGACAGAAATACTTCCTCTGAATGGATTTCCCTCAAAATTTAATAGAAATTTAAAAAATTGATTTAAATATATGCACAAAATTTAATCAGTAAACCTTAGAAATGTTTCGAGATATTATGTTACCAGATAGATCGACAAATTAACAAATAGACGTGCAAACAATCTGACTTGATCTCAGATATGTATTTTTCAAACTCAAGGAAGTCTGAAAGTGAGAGATTCTTTAAAATCTTATTAATCTCTAAAACTTAAATCTTATTAATATCTAATCTTATTAATCTCTTGTATTATTTACAATATATTAGATTACAATAGTTTCTAGATTACAATATTTTCTCCATACTTCGCATACTAGAAAATAAAAATGAATAGTATTTTGGAAGTATATGAAAATATTGAAAATAAGATAGTTATATTTGATAACATTAGTAAAATAAGAACATTTCTTAAGTAATAGTACGTACAGATTTTAAAAGTTTCACCAAATATATAAGTTTTAAAGTTTGATTTCTTTTTCTGCTGCTCAAGAAAATTCTGAAAACACACAAATCAAATTAGAAACAGTAATAAATACTAAATTTTGTCACAATTCAAATTACTTATCATATATAACTTTATTTTCAATGACTAAATCACATATATTTTACTTTGTTGTACGTGAAAATCTGATAAAATTTATTGATTCTTGAAAACCTAAAAGAATTTCTGTGTCCCTGGTAAATCACTCTGTTGCGCAATATTGTGCAACAATATATATACAATATTGTGCAAAATTATATTATTTAATTTCATATTTATCAATATTTTACACTGGTAATATTATTTAATACCACAATATTGCATAATATAGAGAATACTTTTTAATATCAGAATATTTTTTAATGTCACAATATTGTATAGTATAGTATATTGTATAGTATTGTATAGTATATACTGTTTAATATCCCATATATTATGCAATATATTGTTTAAAATCATACAATATAGGGAATGTTGTTCAATATCACAATATAGGGAGCGTTGCATAATATCACAGTATTGTAAATAATAATTTCATAAAAAATAAAAATAAAGCTTACTACTTATTGGAACTACTGAATATAAAATCCCATATAATAAATCTTTTCTTCTATTATTTAATTTTGAATATGCTATGTTCAGTACTCAATCTGAGGTTTGAATAATCAACTTTTGAGCTATAGACCAACTCTCCCGACAAGTTTATGATTAATTTTCACTCCGTGAGATGTAGACTTTCTCTCCCAACTTCAGAAACTCGGAGAAAGTTTTATGTTTGGTTTGGTTGGAAGGCAAGTATCAACTTCGTGCGACGATCTATCATGTTTGACAGCTCGGTCGGTGGAAAATAAATAAGTGGCTTGATTTTTTAAAAATTATTTTTCTAAAAATCAAATTTTTTAGAAGAAAAAACTTAATTGTACCTTCCTTTGTTGCTATATGCATTGGAATCTTATGAAAAGAAAGTTAGATGCTTTTGGAATTTTATACTTTGGAATTCTTAAAGCTTAAACAAAAATTCTGCTGTTAATGTCCTTTACTTATTAGATATTTTTTAATAAAAAAAATCGAGCTATAAAGTCCAAGTTGTTTATTGAAAAAATGTTTAATAAAAGTTTATTCCGATAAAAATATAAAATAACTTTTATTACTATTTTGAATACAATAATTTTATTCCCAACGTGCGAACATAGTAAAAGATTAGGAAATAGTAAATGAAAAAAAAAATAACTCACGTTTATAACAAGAGATGATATAAAATAAAGATAGAAAATTTTAAAACTCATTACAAAAAAAATTATCTTATTACAAAAAATGTAATTACGTACGGATTTATTTTTGTACGCAAATTATAACAACATATGAGATTCTTACTCTCTCTTAATCTCTCTCATTCATAGTTAATAAAAATTTTCTAAATTAGAAAATGCCATTTTAGTTTTCTTCTATTATGCCGGTTCCAAAAAACAAAGAAAATTTATATTTCTATTTGCCAACATGCGAAAATGTGTACTAATAGTAAAGAAAATGCAGACAAAGAAAATTTATAATTTTATTTGATAACATGCGAAAATAGATTGACGAATATGGGTGTCTTTGTGGTGATTCTTTATAGGTCAGATCGCTTGGTATAATGATACCATATGTGAAACATTTTATCTTAGAGGGTAAAAATGGTCACCTTGGAGTGATTTTTTTTTAAAAATTAATTAAGTCAAAATTAAGCTAAATTTGTATACTTCTTTTGATAATTTCTAAAATTTCATTGTTATAAAAATGAATCTTACAGTTTCAAAACTTTTAATATAGTCTTTGTAATGGTACCAATTTAAAAAATTGCTCAAATTTTGGTCAGTTTTGAAGTTTTTTGAACTTATTTTTCTTTAATTTCAAATAATGGATCATGCCGTTGCCAGGAGGACAAATTATTGTCCTTATTTCATTAACTATCTGATAGCATAATTTCTTCCTCTTGTTTAAAGCTAAGAAAGAAGAGTTTTGTTTAATTTTTGTGTAGTTTACAAGATAGATAAAAAGTAAAATCGAAATTGAAAAGTAAAAAACAGAAGATAATTATGCCAGGAATTTAAATTTTTAATAGCCATATGATATGATGGGACTAATATCTGTCAGAAAGTTCCATATGTACAATATATAGTTTTAAAGCAAACTATTAAATAAAATTATGGCCATGAAGTTGCATTCAAGCGATTTGTCTGTAAAGAAATATAATCAATATTCGGATACAAATAAAAAGTAAAACATCACACATCAAAAGTGTTGATTTGTTGAATACTTTGGAGAAATTTATTTCTTTGCATACTTTTGTTTAATTTCATTTACTTCATATTTACAAAGACAGAATTTTGAATCAAACCTTCGATTACAGTCTGAGTATGCATTTTTTAAATTTTGCATAACTGTGTTTTCGATAGCAATACATTGTTCTGATATTTCTAGATCATAATTATATTAATTGATTACATTTACTAAATTTTGATTTCATATAGTTTATATTTTCTGAAATAAAATTTAATTTCAAGTGCAATATTTACAATAGTGAATTTGATTCTGCAATATTTACAACAGTGAATTATAAGTTAATGAATTAAATAGAAATAGGCATTACGAATTTTTCTTCTTTTTCATGTATTAATAAAATGCACAGTTTTAAAAATCCGTTTTAAGATATTTATTTTTTAATTGGTTATCTTGAAACACATTATCAATCATTGCTTTTATCCAGGGCAAGATATACTTTTAATCTACTTTCTTTAAAGGAGAAAAGAAGAATTTTGGCGAGAAAAGATGAAATGCGTCGTTACATTTGGCGCTATTATTGTATTATCCGTCGGATATGTATAAACTAGCGAAGAACTAATCTACTTTATCTAAAGGAAAGAAATGAGAAAATAAAGATGAGATGTGCAGATGTACTATGGACATGTTCAAGTATTATTATTGGTTGAATATCTATTAGTCCAGGAAGAAATAATCAACCTTATCTAAAGGGGAGAGGAATTTAATGGAAAAAAGGTGTTTACAGTTGCGTTACCGACTGTTCTAGTACCATTGATAAGATATTTCTTAATTAAATGAAAGATTTTTCGGTATTTGTTAATCCACGTAACCTTAGAAAATTCTTAATAATTTAATTATATAAAAAATTAACATTGAAAGCCATACTTTTTTTTATTGAAATTCATCTTAGAAATTGATAAACTGAAGAAGATAAATATTTGTGACTTGAAACTCTACATACCAGGTTATCAATATTCTTTAAATTCAAAACGGAGTCAAATATAAACAGGAAACTCATGTGTATCTATAGTAAAGGGACTATATCGAATTTATTGAGATAAATCATAGCGTCCCTAGGAAGTTACAAAAAGAATTTTTAAATTAATGCTGGCTGGCATAAATATTTGATTAAAAATGTATGTAGCTTTATAAAAATCAGAAAAAAATACTGAATATGTTTGTAAAATTGGCACACATATTTAAGATTAAAATTTCCGTGATTTGAAAAAAGGGCTTGGCTGTAATTGAAAAATTTGTTATCCTTTATAAATATATAATTTTTTAATGAAGTAAAGGCAAGATGAAATTTATGCAATGAAGGAAGCAAACAATATTATTATTAACAACAAAAACAAGAAAAAGTGTCGAGAGGTTTTAACAAGGCAGTTATTAAATAACGCATTCGTTGATTACAGGAAAACCCTTTTTCAATTCATCCATAAATCATCATTTAAAAGGCAAATATTTTCAACAATTGTAAGATGATTCTATGAACTTTTTCCTATGTTTTTTTAAATAATATATTGTGCATTTTTTGCAATGGACTCGCTGTTGGATTTGTTTTATTTTTTATAAAGTTCTTATTTTTATACTTACATTGTTGTAGGTGTTGTAACTTATATCCATAAATTACTATAGGTACGCTATAGGTTTTATTATAAGTATACATCTCTTTATTATAGGTATACGTTATTTTCATGGCTATAAGAGATTGTTTCGAATTTAAAGGGCTTAAAAGGTGTTTACTAATCACCCTCATTAAATATGTGTGAATGTAATTTTTCTTTGTACAATTCCTTCGAAAGTTAGTATAGTTCAAAGCCGTTAGTAAAATACCAGCAGAACTTAATGGAACTCCAAATCAAACTTTGATTTTGAAGGCATTGTTTTTGAAGTTCCGATATTAGTTTTTCTTCGAAAGCAATTATCCGTCTTCAGCCAATCCTTGTTGAGATCAGCCTATAGAGCAAGATGGATGGGCGAAGGCTCGCATGCCTAAAATTTCCTTTAAGTGGGGTTCCTTTCAATGAAAAAAAAAATGGGACAGAACAAAATCGTTACCATCGGAATTCAATAAAGAATTGGCTTTTGTTGAGAGCGAGGACACTTTTAAGTGTTTCATCAAATTGGTACATGATTATTGGAAGCAGATAATTGGCCATGCCTCATCGGTTTTCATAGTAATTGGAATTCTTAGTCACTTTGACAGTTGCCAGAGAAAAGGATAGATCCCTGAAGCTGCATTTCTTCACAGGTTGAGAATTTTTTTTAAAGGTAGAATGTGATGAATTTTTTGGCAAACACAAGGGTTTTATGCATCTTGTAAAGATAAGAGAAAACTGCATTTGAAGATTTTGTTAGCCCTTATTAATCCTGTGATTTAAATTTCACTGAATTTTTATTATTTTTTAGGACCTATATCGATACCAACAATAAAAATGAATGAGAGCGTATTGGCAGGTCAGACCGTTTGACCTATAGAATTGAAGGGGGCACAGATAGTAGTGTGAAAATGGGCATATCTTACTTATTTATTTGCGAATATGAGTAAAAATTTCAATTAATTAAAAATGAAACAAAGGTTTCAGTTTTTTAAAAACTTATTATTTATCAATTATTGTTTTCATTAGTTTCAATAAATCCTACAAGTCTTTATTTAAATTTTACCTATAACAATCGCCAGCATAACAAGAATGCAGAAAAATAAAAAATAAATTTGGAAAAAGAATAAAAATTCATATTGATTGGATCTTTTATGCTGTGTTTACATTTGGACAGTTATAAGACGATAGGCAGCGCATGCGGAGAAAAGGGCTGATTTGTGTTTACCCCAAATTCATAAAGAAACATTCAGGTTATACATGCTTGGCAATAAATCGCCATTTGGGCGCCTTTGAATGTTTTTTTCACTGTGTATTGTATTAAAATTATGAATATTTACACAAAGGAACATGGTAACATAGAAAAAAAAAGATCAGCATACTTAAAGTTAAAAAAGTATAAAAAATAAATGGTAAATAAAGAATTTTAAAAAGCATGCATTTATATCAGTAAGAAGAAAGTGCAAAAACCGGCGGGATTAATCTTTGCTAAGTAATCAATTTTTTCACGCCAAATTTTACAAATGCACGCAGTAGGAACAAAATACAATATTACGGTTTGAAGTTGTCCTTTTGGGATAATTACCTGCCATCGACCGAAGAATTTTTCAATCTTTCTACGCATGCACTGCCTACTTGCAGTCTTATAACTGGCTGAGTGTTAACCCAGCATTACACATATGAAGTTGTTAGCAAGATGAAACTCTCGTCCCGTACGTAAATACATCATCATGCTGAAATTTGGGGGAGTGAATTTTTCAAGAATTCAGATTTAAAGGTAGAAAAGCCATTCATATCAGATAAACTGTCGCTGCATTCTAACGGAGTAACTTTTTTCATTAATTCCAATTATTTATGGTAGAAAAGTGACTCCCTGTGCCTACTTTTGAAATTTTTTTTAACCTGAACTTATTATACGATCTTGGAAATTGCAATCATAGGCAATCTCTTTTCTTCTTACAATTCTAGCCCTTGGGAATAAAAAGGGAGAAAAACGGAGGTATGGAACATTGAAACACTACTTTCCCTATATTTCCGAATGAATGGAAATAACTTTCTTTTGCTTTTCGTCGACAAGATCTTTTTTTAAAGCAGATTAATTATGAATACATGATTAACATCTATTTTGAGCGAATACTTGATGAATTTGGCAAATGAATTGATGAATGAAAGGATGTCCTTTGATTTTGAAGAACACATGTGGGAATAGAGATCTCAATATGTATTCCTAAACACCGTGGGGAGTTTTTCTAATTAATGCGATGTACTAGCCAAATTCGGAAACTAAAGCGCGATAATTTTGAAGCATTTTTCTTTTTAATTTATTTTCGAAGTAATTCATGGATTTCGAACGTAATTGTTTCGTTATAATTTCATAATTTAAAAATTCTTTAATAAATAGCTAAAGAAGCTTTTTTTTTGAAAAAAAAGAAAGTCGCTCTATTGAAAAATTAAATAAAAAATTCTTCCCTAATTCCAATTAAAGAATTTTAATATTTTGCACAATCTTTTTTATTTGTCTTGATATTTCATTTTAAACATAATTCAAAAGGATTGTAAGCTTTGACTGGTTAATGTTGTTTGAAATATCATCCCAAATTCAATATATTTTTTTCACTTTATTTGATAATTTAATTTTCCTTGATATTATATTTTAATATAATTCAAAAGAATTTTCGTCGTTGATGGATTAATTCTATTTGAAATATCATTCGGAATTTCATAACTTTTTTCATTTCAATAACTTTCAAAATTCCATAACTTTTTTCAGCAATCCATAACTTTTCTTACAACAAGTTTCACCATAACTTTTTTCATCAATCCATAACTTTTTTACAAGTTTCACCATAACTTTTTTCACAAATACTTCGTATTGTATTTTTAATATAATTCAAAAGAATTTTGGTCGTTGCTGGATTAATGCCATTTGAAATATTATTCAAAATGCAATAACTTTTTTTTAATATTTAACTTAGTATTGTTGTGGTGGCTCTCCACTGCGGAACGACTTTTGTTCCTATATTTATTATTATTATTTATGATAGTAAATTTATATTTTAAAAAGTAGTGGCAACATCAACTTTTGTTCCTTTAAGGCAGCTATGTTCTGGCCTTAAAGGTGTATGTTTTTCTAATAAAACCCTTTTTTAGATATCATGGAGTTGGCTAGGTCTTTAAATTAATTATGTTAATGTCTAGGGCAAATCTGAACGCGCAGCATTGTATTTTTAATTTAATTTAAAATATTTTTGTTCATTTATGGGTTAATGCTATTTAAAATATTTATCAAAATTCAATAACTTTTTCATTTTCCTTGATATTGTATTTTTAATATAATTCGAAAGAATCTGGGTGTTACTAGATTAATGTTATTTGAAAGTAACCCTTAAATTTCATTCATTAAAATATTTATTGATCGAATTAAAATCAACTGAATTGTCTTTATAACGATTTATTTGATGCAAAAATCAAATAAATCGTTACCGAAAATTTTTTCCCTCGTAAATCTTTAGTTTTGATATCTCTCCAGATCTTTAGATCTTACCAAGAAATCGGCAAATGCAATGTGCATTTGCAGAGTTTCCTAGTGTTACGCATTAGTGACTGGCCTTCTAGTTCAATTATTCATTAGGTAACACTAGTTGTTGAGATCTGACATGGCGTACCGTAACGTAAATGTTATTCCGCGCGGTTTTGGGGGGTCTACAATTTAATGGCTAACCCCGCGCATGCCGTAGTTTCCTGACAATTGATCCACAAGTAGTCATGCAGGCATCGAATACATTAAAGGGCTTAGAGAAACCACCAAACAATATTCGTGCTGGCTAATATCATATCTGAATAGAAAAATCATGTAACAGATTAGCAAAATCTCCTAAGACTCTATTCAATGTTAAATTTAGTATCATTTAATTTGGGCTGCCTCGACCAACTTAACAAGTTTTATGGTTATAAAGATCAATAACAAAAAAAATTTTCACGCCCTTTTTGATGAACGATTTTTCTAAAATTATATACAATAGGGTTGCCTTGCAATATTTTAATATTTTGGTTAACAAATCGATAGTATATTCTCAATTTATTTTGGCGTTTAAAAATAATGTAAATTAATCAGTTAATAGTATTAAAATGTTGATTACGCAAAAATAGTGCTATTTAATAATGAATTTCAGTAACAATAAAGACTTAAATCTACTAAAAATAAAGAGAGTGGGTGTTCGTGTCTGTTTATCTGTCTGTCTGTTAGCTTTTATTAGACCAGACTGTATGACCAATATTGAAAAATTAAATTTAACTAGAAAATTTATTCTGAGATATTGAAAGTGCACATCAAAGAGATTTTTCTGAAGTTTTAATTTTAAATTAATTAAATATTGAACTAGATTTTTTGGATATTTCTGAAAATACGAAACTTGAAAATAATTCATCATTTTAAAATTTAAAATTCACCCTTTTAAAAATTAAATATTGCATTTTTAATTCTTCCAATATAATTGGGAATTTTTAAAAGAAGTTTTTGGATATTTTTAAAAACACTTTTTTATTGTTCTGATAAAATTTAAACCACCTTTATTCTCATCAAATATTAACTAGATTTTCTTACATTGTTGAAACTGACAAAAAATGGTTTTAATTTATTATCAACGCAGTGTACAAATAGAATCAGATAGTGAAATTAAATTCCCTTGAAGAACAACGAGTATAGTTCAAAAATCCGCCACGCTTATGTGCATGCGTCGGAAGGTGTTTATTTAGTAAAAATGAAGGTGCGAGGAATTATGAAAAGGTGAAATGTTTACATTCATCGATCGGGAAAATTTAAATTATTCTCAAAATCAGGAACCGTAATAACTACTGATATTTCGTTA
This sequence comes from Argiope trifasciata, assembly GCA_026543055.1. Taxonomy (NCBI): domain Eukaryota; kingdom Metazoa; phylum Arthropoda; class Arachnida; order Araneae; family Araneidae; genus Argiope; species Argiope trifasciata. The sequence goes on along the minus strand of JAPMOQ010001578.1, from coordinate 4,028,502 downwards.
TAACCACTGAACCATAATAACCACAATATATTATATCCCCTTGCCGAAATATAATCACCGAAAACTGCTAATCTCGCATTCTTATTATTGAAATGAACCATGTTTAAAAGATTATTGGCTGCGAAAATCGTATGTTTAATAGCATTATAATATTACGGAACTTCTTGGGAGCATTTCTGTATATAATAACAACAAGAGTTAATAGATAAGTACAATGTGTTATATCCCTTTACCGTAATATAATCACCGAAAACTGCTTGTCTCACATTCCTGTAATTGAAATTACAGTATTTAGAAGATAATTTGCTGCGAAAATCGTATATTTAATAGCATTATAATATTATGGAGCTTCTTGGGAGCATTTCTGTATGTAGTAACAATAAGAGTTAATAGATAAGCAAACGAGCATAAGATTGATAAAATAAATTTACCGTAATTCTTAGTACAATTTGATGCAAAATGTTTTGCGAGAATAATCATAAATATCAAGTTGTGCGTAAGAGATTTAACTGCAATCAAATACCAGTAATTACAGCGGAACAACTAATTTTAAAAAATAAACTGTAAAAAATATTGAAAACGAAAATAGATAAAACTATTTACAACATGGTTAACAAAATGATAAAAAATTACAACGTTGTTAACAGAATGAAAAAAATTACAAGCTGGTAATCTTTTTAGCTCAAATTTCAACAATTATATGGTAACGAATTTTACCTAAAATAAATTATATAGCATAATGAATCTTATTGTAATATCATATAATAATTACTATCTAATTAATTTTTCATTTTTGTGTAATAATAATTTACTTAATTGGGGTTCCTATACTACCATTGATCAAATTATATTATAAATGTGATAAAATTCTCAAATTACTGAAAGTTTTCCGATTAACGTTTCATGGTTTTCATTATTTTAATTGGTGATACTCAATTGCTATGTGTGAAGACTTATAATAAATGTACAACAATTAATTAGATATTATTATTATTATTATTTTACAATTCAATATATATTCTATTTTTTATTGATTTTCTAACTTATTTGCATTGCCCAATCTCCCAAATAAGAAACACACAAGGGGATTATCGAACTTAAATATAATTATATTTGAAGTCACTAAGCCAAAAATTAAACACTACATAACCTTTTACACTTCTTATTTTTCTATAATAACTCATAATTTATTATATGGAAGAATTTTGATACGATTAATAATGGATGCATATAGCTGAATGTTATTCTTTTCGCTAATGTCGTAAGCAATAAAAAAAGTGGAAACATTAAAAATATCGGGAAAACATTAAATTCGAAATGATAACAAAGTGAGGAAAAACAAACTCGAAACAAAATATATAAATAAAAGCACTACAAACTCAATGCTTAACTCGAGAAGCATAAGAGATCTTTATTTATTCATTAAATGACTGCATGTAAAAAAATATCCCATTTTCAATGTAAAAAATAGTTTTTCAAGCATTTTATTTTTTTTAGTTTTATTTAATTATATTATGCTAAAATGAGAACTGAAAGTTTAATGGTAAGAAAGAATGAGTAAGAAAAACTAGTAAATGATGTGGCTCAAACTATTAAATAGTTTTTTCTTTGCAAAATATTGTCGGCATATATAGCGGTAAGTTGAATATTTATAATGCAATAAAAAATTTAGGGCTTTTAAATGTAAAAAATGGAGCTAAAATTTTAAAATTTAAATGGAATATTTTTTCAGTTTTATTTCGTGTGTTCTAATGTATATAATGAAGTTTATTTAAAAGTATTTAATTTAATTAATATTTAATTTAATTAAATATATTAGTATATAAGTATTTAATTTAATTTTCAGACTTGAAAAAGAAGACAAAAAACTTGATAATTTGTATTTTTTCCTCTTAAATTAGATTGGGAACTGTAAAAATGTTGTAGAAAAGATATTTGAGTTGGTTTCATAGTTGATGATGATGCTAAGATGCATTAAATTTTAGTTTTGTTGAAATTTTTCTTAAAATTAAAATTTTAAACTAAAGGTTTCATTTTTGGAAATATTGAAAAAATTTTCTAAATGTTTTCTGATATGTTTCAAGTTTAGATAGTTTAAAAAGTTCACATAGTTTCGCTCTGAAGTTTTCAAAATAGTTTCAATTAAGAAACTTTTCGTAATTTAATTATCAGTTAATTAACAGCTTTAATTAACACAATGATTCAATACGCATACACATTTTTAATAGATTTGACATCAGTTTAATTTGTGATTTGATAATTTTAATTTGATGATTTAACGGTTTTGATATTTTAAATTTGATATTAATTAATAATTAATTATTATCATCAATACATTATTTATTACTATCCATAAGTGTAACAATGGATTTCTAAATTGTTGAGATGAAAAATAGCTACTGATTTCACTAGGTATCAAAAATAGTAGCATTTATTCTCCATAATTCACTTTTCCACTTCCATTGATTCCATTTTCAAGGCATTCTATGAGAAAAGAACCATGTGTAACCTAACAGAAAACAACAATAAAAGCACCACGTTATCAAGTTAACTCTTTAATTTTACAGCGACGATGGGATGAAGGATACGGATAGTATTAGATAATTAGAAGAATACTTATAATTTAACTGTGAAGAAATTCATTTCATTGCTCATGATCTGTATAATCTCTTGCTTTGTGCAGTTCTTTAAATTTACTTGTTTCAACATGAACTATTTTTTTCTAAGTGCATTAGAATTCAAACTCTATTCGAAAATTTAAGGTATACGAATAACTTCGAAGGGAAAAAAATAAAAATTGGGATTTTTAAAAAAGTTTTTAAAATTAAGGTTTTTAGGTATATTGGCAATTATAATACTAAATACTATAAATACAACAAAATTATTTGAAAATATAATATTTTGAAAAATAGGAAACTGTATAATCAATTGTAATGAAATTTAACCAAAACGATTAACGCTGTATACAATATTGTAATGCAACAATCATATTTTTCTTTGTACACAAGTTATAGAATCTAATGATAAATGAAATGAGCTAAAATCTAAGAAACATTTTGAGATGCAAAGAAATTATGGATAAAAATATGCATACATATGCATTTTTATATTATATAGATACATGTATATGCATTGCATAAATTCGCTATTTAATTTTTCACAAGACACTTATAAATGAAAAGGTACTTCACCAACAATAAAATTGTAGGTTTATTTCATTGTCCATAGCATTTAAAACACACGCTGAAATTTATTTGTATTTTTCTAATAGTTTTTGAGATATCATATTAACGGTGGACTATTTCTATGAAAGTTAACATTAAGAGAAAATTGAAGTTAAAGACAGATTTTAGCTGAAAAATATGTGACCACGGTTGATAGAACAGGCTTTCCTTTTCCTAAAAAAAGATAAACTGTTTTGGAAAGAAGAAACTCTGAACTGCAAGAAATAACAATAAAAAATTTCTCCAGTGTGATCGATAATCAGTGTTTTTAAGATAATTGGATACCTTAAATATTTTTCTATCTGATTCAGTTTTCAAAATCAGCAGCAGAATGCCTCATATTTTAAACTAAGTAACACCACTGATTCGTTTTGTATGCGGACATTAGGCTTCTCTAATTTAGTATTATTGACGTTCATTTTAAAGTTCTATACTAGGGCTGTTTTGTGACCTCTTGTAACCTTTTGTGACAACCGCGATATGTTAACACTTGACATGGGGATACCACGTCAGGTGTCATAGTCAACATATCGCCATAGACACCATCCACACCACGCCAGGGGGTAGACGTTTGAACCTGACATATTTAATATGCATCACACCTGCTTACACGAGGGTTCTTCGATTTCAACGGAACAGGGCATCGAACCTGAAAGTCTCCGCTTCCGAAGTCGAAACCTTACCACCAGGTCACCATCCCTTTGAACTTCCAAAAGTAGATGCTCTGTTATGCATCTACGACACATTTGCAATATTTCACAGCACTGAAAACACTGATAAGCATTGTAGATAAATGTTAGTAGAGTGTTCAGTATCTTATGTCATATTTGGCATAATTACACAAACATTATCTTAAATATCAATAGAATGTGCAGAAGTATATAATTTTGCAAATGTTATTTACCAATATGTTATTTTCAATTTGTCTGCATCCGATTCAATATTGTAAATTTTTCGGGAATAGGAAGTGGTTTAATTCAGCGGCATAGGATAGAAAAATAATGGGGATATAACGTTCCAGGCTCAATGATAATAGACAATAAAAGCTTAGTGCGTTTATTCCACGTATAAGGGCCAAATATAATAGGAGGTCGAAAAAATAATATGAATGCCCTATCATCATCGATAGATAATAAGCCACTAGTGATTACTGTTAGCGATAAAAACCATACAATGCTTTTGTCATCGATTGCACTCTCTAAGCTATAGCAAGCGTTTCGTGGATTAATACCCGAGTTTCTTTTAACATTAACGTAGATAAGCGGAAGTATCTTATAATTAACTGATAAGTTCTTTAAAACCTAATAATTGATTGAAGACAAACAAAATTTTGTATGAGCCAAAAGCGTAAACATTGAACTCCCCCATGAAATTGTCTTTATCAACTGTTGAAACATTTACCCTAACAAATTCATTATATATTCTTTTCAGTTACAAACAGGATTACCAGGCACTTCACACCATTTATCCTTTGTTCATTTGATTACATAATGTAAAAAAATAGATAAGTTTTTCATATATGTACCATATAATTTTAATTGATCAAAAATGTAAAATTATAATTTTAATTGGTCATATATCTATATATATAGTTGCTTTCGTCTGCATTAGATTTCGGAATACGTGTTGAAAGTTTATTTTCTAGTAATAGTAAAAATGAATATACTAGTGTTATCTATACTTATATATATATAAATGTGAAAGTTTGGACGGATGGCTGGATGTTTGTGACTCAATCACGCCAGAACGGTGGAATGAAACTGTATGAAATTTAGTACAAAGATAGATTATAGTCAGGAATAGATTATAGGCTACTTTTTATCCCGATTAATTGTGTGGTTAATTTTTTATTAATTAAAAACTAAGTTTCGCTGACCTGACCTTTAAACCTGAGGATAAATCCAAATGTGTAAACCAAATATGAGTAAGGCTCAGGGATTTTTTTTCCCAACAGAGTTTAGGTTAGGGTTAACAGAATTTTCACCGACAGAGTCACTGATAATAGCTAGTATATGTAAATGTAGGTATTTAATTATTTAAAAGCAGAATGGCTGTTTTGAAGACAGTGACGACATTTTATTTTCTTCGATGTCGCTTTACTTCATCATGGCGAATGTAGAAGCAGAAGCAATGAGAACACATACACAACAAGAACAAGACAGAGTGGAATGAGGAAAATCTCTTGAACATTTTATCCCTGGTCTGATACACCATGTTACTGATAGAGAAAGTATTTGTTTACAGAGCTAATGCAATGATATTTTGGCAGGGATTTTCCTGCAACCAAGATACGGAAACTGAGGGATCTTTTGAAAGAAATTCTGTCAAGTCTGTGGTAATTTGCCGCTTCACTCGGATTGTGAGGAAGTAAAACTTTTAACGAAATCAGAAATTTTATAAAGCTTCTGCTGAATTAATGAGACAGATAAAATGGAATGGGACCAGGAAATAAGAGAACGTTCTAGAATGAAGTCAGGGCTAAAAAGAGCTAAAAATTATGAAATTAATTCAGATTAAAAAAATTCGAAATATCATTATATATATACATATATATATATATATATACACGTATGTACGCATGTTTGTGCGTGTGTTGATGCTCTGCATGCCAGGTAGTTTCATGCACAGCTATGAAAATCAGCATACATAAAATTTAATGCGTATATAAACGTCGGAGCAGTATTTTTGAATAAGTGCATTTGGAATTTAATTAAGAATTAAAGCTGAAAATGTCGTAAAATAATATAGAATCGCAATATAACATTGAAATATGAAACAGCTTATACAGAATAGCAGAAAAAGTAACATAAAACAGCACATTTTTGCATAAAACAGAAATTTTGGCAATTTTTTTAAATATTTTTTTTGCACAATTTCTATTAATATGTGAAGATTGTTACTCTGAAATTCAAATTATTTTCGTTGTTTCGTCAAATATTTAGTTTTGTAATTTTCACCCATTTTTGAAAACCAGAGATGAAGAATATTTAATATTTGCACAGTTTACCAAACGAAAATAAAAGGGAGCTTACAAAGTCACGAAAATTAGAAGCCAGATGAAAGGTATATTTACATTTTTAATAGTACAATGAAGCACTATTATAAAGACCTATGTATAATGAAGAGAGCATATGAATGAATATTAAAGTAACTCGACTTAATATTGTAAAATCATGAACATGAAGCTTTATTTAAGCGACTTAACTGAAATTAAGTATATCTAATATCATCAGAAAACGCGGGCCGCCAAAGACGACTATTACATATTAAAATATACAATACATTTTATGAAGAAAGATATTAAAAGATCCATGGCATAATAAAGATGGTAAAATTGAAATGGTTTGATTCCATGGAAATAACATGCTTTGGAGAAAAATTGTTTCAGAAAAATGTTTGAAACAGTGTTTGTAAAATTATATATATGTAAATTTATATATGTACATAGGAATTGAATACAAACCTTATCACTTAGTTATTATATAATATTTATTTTACATGGAGTTCGACACTAATTTTGGAAGGAGTTCATTGAAAATCCTACTGACATAATAATATAGTAAATTTATTGTTTGAACTATATCATTCTTTCAAGCTCTTTAATACACCGTTAAATCAAATAAAAAATTTCAAAAGAATTTCACACTATAAATTGTTAATACTTACTATTTTTATATCATTTGTAAGACAAATAGAGTTAACCTAGAGTATGATAATACATATAAGCTTCGCCTGGTAGTAGAAATTATAAAAAGATAAAAAAATATTTATTTGCATTTTTTATTGTATTCAAATGACAATTATTATACTTTTAAATATGTATCGTTCAAGACGTTTTTGAACGATACACATTTAAAACTATAAGTTGTAGTTTAAATCAATTAAGATGATTTACAAAATAGATTAAGTGTATTCATTTCTGATTTTTACTGTATGTACCCCTATATAAAAATTATAAATAAATAAATATAGGAAGTTTTATAGTTATTCGCTTTAAATTATAGTTATATGGTAAAATAGCTCTTCCACAGACTACTTGCTAAAATGATGAATTTCTTGGATAAAGATAGAAGTGAAATTTTTCCTAGAAAGACAGCTTGACATATCCAACTCCAAAACATAATCTCCTTCTTGATATATTTACGGATGGATTGTTGATGTCATATCTACTATTTGGGATCACTTTGATATTTTTATGGGTATTTGGTCCTATGAATATAAAAAATATTTGGTGACATCTGCAGCCATTTTTGGACAAAACGAGTAATATATAAAAAATTAATTCAATAACTACATAGGTCAACAAAGAAAATTTTTATTTTAGTTTCTTTTTATTAATAATTATCAAAAAATTGAGTATAAACAAATGATTGACTTTCGCAAGAATTGAACTCGCTTTCTTCAGTTTTATGTAAAAAATTCTGAAATCCTTGTATTTTACTGATTAAGCTATTGCCTGTGGATTTCAATTTTCATTACAAACTGCTAAAACACTATTAAAAGTATTAAAATTAATTGAATATAATAAATATTTTTTAAAACCGTATTGACATCAAACGACATCAACTACATTTTTAAAAAAATGCATTTCAAAGCAAGCGGATTAAAGAAAATAAGCATTTTATAAACTAGAAAATTTGAACTAATATAATATAGGAGTAACTAACATAGGAAATATATATAGGAGTAACTAACAATAGGAATTGAAAAAAAAGGTGTCAATTTTCATTTGAAATTAATGAATCTCAAATCTTAAAAACTGTTGTTTTTGAAAATAGAATAACTTTGAGGATAACAAAATATAAAAATTTATGAAAAAAATGATGAAAAAAAAAAGTTTTAATTTCATTAAAATAACAAAATAAATTTTTAAATAAACTCACAAGTTAATTTTAAAATTAATTTCAAATAAATATACTTGTTAAGAAATTATATATATATATATATATATATATATATATATATAAATATATATATATATATATATATAATCGTCAAAAATTAAGGTTTAAAAAAAATTAAGGTTGCATAGAAATAAAATAAAGAAAGAAATTGTTTATGCGCGAATATGCTCCGAAGTTTGAGAAAAGCGATAAAATTTGAGAGAATTTTTAATTCTTTTAAAATATAACAGATAAGAAAAATTCTTTCCTGAATGATTACTTTTCCAAAAAGTAATTACAACCCAGACTGGTGGTTCTGAATTTAACAGTTTATTCAATATAACTTTCCATAGTGCGATTTCTACTTTGTAAAGTCAATTGATCGCTCAATTCACAGAAAGCACACATACCAAAAACATTATTTCTTTTAAAAAAAAAAAACTTTATATGTAACTTAATGTACAAAATTTAATTTAAAACGGATGAGAAATATAAACGTGACAAATCATATTTTTGAACATGAAGATGAAAATATCTTTATTCTTGAAATCAGATATTGTTACTTGTAAATATTATTGCTTGCTGTTTATACAAAAAATCACAGTTTATATATTACATCAAATATTATTGCTTAGAAAATAGTCTGAAATGCTTTTTCTACTTTGTATTTCATGCTCTAAATCACACAATTCGATTGATATTGTGAAAATGTTCTGAAATTATAGTTTTAGATTTGATTTTTATTTTTAGATTTTGTGTCTGATATTTTTATTTGTTGATAAGATAGAGTGAAAATGTATTTTCGTTTTTATGTGGATATTTTTTAATCACATATTGCTTATAAATGACATTATTATGCAAAACTAACTTACTCGTTTTATTTCGTTTGATACTTTGAATCTCATACTTGTTATTGATACTATTATTCAATGAATTTTAAATCCTTACACATTGTTAAATCTTGACCATACATTATAAAATATAAATTTCAAAATTGTGTTTAAAAATTAGTAATATGACGACTGTAGGTGTTTGCTTCTACTTGTGTATATAAAGAATAAAAATTTGGAAATACAAAAGAACGCTTTTGAAATATTGTTCTCACAAAAAGGGTTTAACATATTTTATACTTTTTCTACTTTAGCATCTGTTGCAAAAGCGTACCTTTCTTACAGACAAAAATAAGATAGATGCAATTTTTGTTTGTCTACATTGTTCATTTCCAACAATAAAATACCCGAATCCCATTTGTATTGTTTCAGTACCCACATTACTATCACAATAATAATTTTTTTTCAAATTTATCCTAAGGAATGCAAATTTAACATCTTATTTACTGATGTGAAATGCGAATCATAGGTTAGATTGAAGAACATGATTTACAAACAGAACATTGAGAAAAATTCTCAGAGAAATCAATTTATTTACTAGCATACAGAAAATTCAGTGAGTAAAATCTTTTAAAGTATGGGACTCAAAGGAAAAACTTTTTGATCTCTTTTGTTTGTTTACATGTTTAAAGATTTATACCATTCCAATTATTTGATGTAAAAAGATTTTGACATGAGAGAAGAATTTACTTGAAAAAAAAAAGTGTGATTGATTACCGGTTATTCTAGAGAGGATATTTTTTTTAAAAACTTTTACTATTATTTCCGAAACATACTTTTGCAATTATAATAATTTTTCTAAGAATACTGGTTAACACATATTTTTACAGCTCAGTGAAAATGTTATTATTTGTACAAAATTAAACAAATTTAATATATTTAATAATCAATAAAAAATTAGCATGGCATTGATGAATTAAAAACGGCGGTATTTAAATGATAGCCGCTTCCGCAGTATCAGGTATATAACCATGGCTATTGAAGAGTTTAGATAAAGAAAAACAAAAAATCAAAATAACATTTTGATTATAATGTAGAGGAAATAAAAAAAAATATAACCAAATTTTAAAATTACTTTTAATAACAATTAAACATTGAAATAACTTTTTCTGTAGAAAAATCGCATTAAAATTTTTTCTGTATTATATATTTTTCACTATCGGAGATGAATTTGAAAATCAATATTACCAGAAAAGATATTTTTACCGTAAATAAATACAAGAAAATCCTCAAGCATTTTGTAGCTTTTTATAATTCAAAAATAACCACAAATCTTTTAGAAAAAATTATTTTTAGAGGAATATTACAAAAAACAAGTTATTTAAACTAAAAGAATCTGACAGAATCTCTTTTAATACCTTGTTTGCATGTCATACATCCGGCTTCTTTTTAAAATTCTTCATCTTCACACATAGAAACAACACATTTTAAAAAGTTATGCCCATTTTATGCACGTCAATACAGATACGTTTTTAAGGGAAGAAAAAAAGGGGGTATATTTATTCAATTTTCTTCCAAGAGGGAACAATACATTAACAAGAAGCGAGAACAAGAAAAAAAAACTATTCTTCAGCCAGAAAAAAAGTCCTCAACAGTCTTGCCATCAACCTCTTTTTTTTCCTTCACGAAACTTTTTTTTTTCTTATCCAATGAATTTCCTCCCACACTTAAGTAGCATCATTTTCTTTTATCGACCGATCTATCGACATTGGACAAGGACTCACACCACTCGTGCTCTGAGCGTCAACCTTCCGTTCTTTGCCAGTGTTACCCATCCATCAGAAAGAAAATTAACAAGCACATTAAGGAAGCTACTGAGTAAGTAATTAGAGACCGCTTATCATTAAAGGTAGTTCCCATAAATTTTAAGCACCCCACTCAACCCACACATGTGTCTGATTAAACAGTTGTTACTAAGCACCGAGGAGGATGAATGCGAATGTTTAGCAGCGCTTCTTGCCAACGTTTCTGGAGATTGTTATTTGAGGAATTAACTCGAATTATAACTGGTTACTGGCTGGTATAAAATGGCAGTTACTGAAAGCAGTTTTGAGGAATTAAGGGGTAGAGTAATGTGTTATCAGAAAAAGGACTTCCGGTCTAATGCTTTGGTGGGAAGAAAAAGGAAGGATTGAAATTAAATTCATGATGTTAATTATCAGTTTGACGAAGACAGTGGTTTTTTTTTTCTGTCACCATTTTTATTAACTGGATCAAGAGATTTTATATATGAACACAGATAAAGAAAAGAATAGTTATAAAAAAATTAACATTCTTTCTATCACAAATATTCTATTTTGGTGGATAAAAAGTCACAAAAAAATTTGAATTTCTTAAAACCAGGATTACAGAATTTGATTCATAAAAGATCTATATTCATAGACACTGATCTAAAGTATATATTCTCCAAAGTATTCATGTGTAAAATTTGGGGAGCAGTTAATTCATATTATATAAGTCAGACAGCTAGTGTACATCCAAAAATTTGGAATATATATATATATATATATATATATATTAGAGGACAAGTATATGCATCTAGAATATGCTATATTTGTTCAAATATTAAATACATAAAAATTAAGTAGAATTTTAGCATTATTCTATGAAAATTTACGAAAGCACTACTGCTCAGTAATAAATTTTATCCGATTTCAAAGTAAAGAAAATTATGCTTTTAATGATACCTACGTATTTATTGTACACATTTTTCTTGAATTTCGGCAGTTAAGCAAAATCTCCAACAGTAAACTACCTTTTTATAATAAAATTCAAGCAATTATCATCGTTTCATTAATATTGTCCATCCATGAGTATTACTTTTATTGTTGAAAGCTAAAAAAGAAGGATTCTTTTAAACATCTACCAAGTTTACTAGGGTAATAAAAAAATTATGACGAAGGGTAAAAGATTGATGAAAAAAACATCTACGTTTTTAATAGCCCTATGATTTTATATGACTGCCTGTCATTATAAAGGTTTAATGTACAGAATGAATTTAAGATATTTAAAATAGAAGAGTTTGCATACCTGTCAGTTAGATATAAAGAGAATTTCATTGAAATTATAGTTAATTTATATTTATGTTGAACAACTATTGAGGTTTAGACCTGCATTGTGTCATTAGAAAATATAATCTTCATGGGAAATGATAACACAAATGGTTAGCTGCAAATTAATTATATACTTCAATTATTGAGGTGCGTTTGAAGCGTGTATTGTTTGAATTCTGATTAGATATTGGCTAGAAAAGGGAAGCAGAAAACAATAACATTGTAAAAATACTTGAATTTCTTTAATTTTATAATGGAATTTTACAGAACCCTTGGACAAATGTAGGGTGAAGTCTGAATTCGAAGGCTCAGTAGGAGGAAGGAGAAATCAAGGAAGGAGGAATTGACAATTTACAAAAAAAGAAAAAGAAAAGAGAAAAAAAGGAAAGAAAATAATAGCGATATAATATTAAAACTTTGTGCTCCATAAACTTGTCAAATCAGTCTAAATTTTTATAATAATTCTGCTTATAGAAAAAAATATTTATTTAACTACTATTACCTTTAATCACAATAAAAACTGCTCCCTAATTATTTCTACATATCAAGCATTGTCATAATGGCATGAGATTCCACGGAATTACATGTATATTTTTAAAGTAACATATATATATATATATATATATATATATATATATATATGTGTGTTTGTGTGTGTGTGTGTGTATGTGTGTGTGTGTGTGTGTGTGTGTGTGTGTGTGTGCTAAACTGGTACCTGGCGCGTTGCTGCCTCAAAAGAATCTCCTAAATATGGTTTGGAATTTGAAATAGTTATCTTGTTTAGTTAAGAATGATAGGAAGAATGGTAATTATTTTCTTGTCGACAGTGAATACATTCATTGATATTGAAGAATACATAAAGGAGAAGCATAAATAGTATTTAATCTATTTTTATTATTCTATTCTACAAACAAATATTCATTTTTATATATTAAATTTGCGTATTTTTTTAGAATTGTAAAGCTTTGGGTTATTTCAGAATGATAATGAAAAAACAATCTATTGTGTCTTGTGATTCGTGTAATATTCTTTTCAAATTCTCAAGTTTAATATTAGAAAATGTGATTAAAACATTTTCTTTAAAAATTGATGAAGCATAGAAAATATATTTGTACCATAAAATCTTTAATATAATTAAAAATATAATCTTTTGAAATCTAAGATGGGGCAAAAATATATTTACTATAATAATTTTGGAAGTTACTTGAAAAAAAAAAAACAACGCTAAAATTTTATTAAATGTTTAGTTCAAATTTCCAAACCTATAGAATTTGTTCCCCTAAAACTTTCTTGCACTTTCTTAATAAAACCATTACCTCAGAGAAAGACTTTAGTGGTTAATCAAAGGTTAATGGATGCTGTAAATAGACCTGTAAATACTTTTGATACTTTAGATGATTGTACTGTAGTTATAAAAATCCCGTAAGTAAAGGAAATAAGTAGTCAAAATTTTATCGGAATCGGATGAGCGGTACGACAGCGCATAAGAGACATACAGACAAACATTTATATTTATTCATATTGATATATTTAATATTCATCTGAAGAACAAACTTTTTAACTGATCAATAGCGAGTCTGAAAAACAAACAACAATAAAATGTATTTGAGAAATGAATTTCTTCCATTTATTATATCAGAAAAATTCGAAACTGTAACAAGATACTCGAAATGCTATAGTTTATTTACTCTCTCTCCTATATAGGTTGGACTTAATCCACTTCACACCTGAATCCAGGAGGCGTTATTTTAACAAGTTCAAGTCCCGAGTGCACAAAGGTACCATAAATATGAGATTACCGGAATGATTTAATGAGACAATATGTTAATTCTGTACCTCACACTTGCCAGGCATACAGAGAGCAGCCAATATCCCGGCCAACGCTTATTGATTTTATGACAAATGCGGATATTTATTCCTGCCTGCAATGGTGATAATCAGAAAATTGTTTCCAACAGGGCATTAATCATTCATTACTTACTGGAAGGGCACGCGATCAGCGCCTTCGAAGAAATGGAATTTCAGTTGATTACTCGAAACGGAAAAATACACTTGGATGATTTGGCTTTATTGATCTCCGGATTATAGAAAAGAGTTTGAAAGTTTCATATTAGTTTTGTGCCGTTTTCATTGTTGTTGTTTAGTGTGACTCTAAAGAAACTAAACTCCCAACTTCTTTTAAAGATTATATATTAAGTTAAATGGGTTTGTTAGATTCTGGAAAGGTAATGCTATGGATTTGGGATTCTTTCGATTTGTCAACCAGTGAAGAAACAGTCTTTTAAAAGCCCAAAATATTTATTCCAGAAATTTCCAACGAAATTTGGGACTTTATAAGAACCAAATATTGCAATTACATATTTGAGTCCAGGATATTTCAGCATTAAATAATAGCAGAATAACATATTTCAAAAAGTCTTAAATGGTCCCAGGTAACACAATTTGTTGTACTATATTGTAGAATATTGTGCGATATTAAACAATATTCCACAATTTTAGACATTATTAAGAATATTGATGTATGTCATACATTGCTGTATAATTTTTGTGCGCTGCTAGGGACAAGATAACAAGCAATACACAGCAGCATACTACAACAAACAGTAGCCCATAAGTAGGAATTGTTAGTAATAACAACTACGGCATAAAAAATGGTCAGACATAATTCATTCATCAGGAGGAAGGAATCTACGAAACTTTACTCTACAGTCTCTTCAAACGCCTGAAATTCTCCACTGTCCCATCGTTTTAACTCTATCCAACTGTGCAACAAACAGTAGCCCATAAGTAGGAATCATTAGTAATAACAACTACAGCACAAAAAAGGGTCAGACATAATTCATTCATCCGGAGGAAGGAATCTACGTAACTTCACTCTACGGTCTCTTCAAACGCCTGCAATTGTTAATTGTACCCTCGTTTTAACTCTATCCAGCTGTTGATTACATTTACATTTTCCTGCACACTCCTTGATGTTGCTTCTATAATAAACACCAGGATTCGGCAGATAGCTCAAATCAGCAATCACTTGAGTTCCACTCCACACTTGCGCTTTACTGGATTGTTCCAACTAATTCGGTGTTTACTCGCTATGTGACTCTAAACTTCTATACGACTCCACCCACGATTATCATCATCTTAAATTGACAGTTTTTTATAATTCCCGGATCCCGGAAAGAAAGTTCTAGAACAATCTCAGTTTCTATCTATCACCCAAATTCTGGAAGATTTCAGTATTATCTATTTTGTCACCAAACAGTAACTAAGTTTGTCGCTAACCTCTGAGATCACTGATTTGGCATTTGATTAGTATCTAACAGAACTGATCGTAAAACTGTGTTTCCAATAATTGAACTAACAGTGCTGGGAAGTAGCATTTCTAAATTGTAACAATATCCTGCATATTGTGATGTGTAGTTCTACTAAATACTGAGAAACACACGGTATCGAATAAAGGAATACAACTTTTGAAATGATAGGCGAATTGAGAAATTTCATTAAAAGGTCAGCCAAGAGAGAAGGGAGGGGAAAAACAAAATACAGGCAGACAACTGTCTTTTGCTTTAAAGTTATTTTTCTTGTCTGTGCAACCTACGGGGGGGGGCACCTGATAATTAAAGATAAGATGCTTCCGTCATGGTGATTGGATCTCACAAACTAGGTGAGTACACTAAAGATGGAGTATCTGATTCCTTCCATCGACGACGGGACGTAATTCCTACGGGGAGGATTGTACAGCGGCTGGTGATATCCCTTAGGACTCAGCCACATTTCCCTCCAGTGTTAGTGTTGCGGCGGTTCTGCCATTCAAAATTTATTTCCGAGTTCCTTCGGGTGCTACAGAGAGTCAGTAATATGGCTTTCATGTATGTGCAGTAAGTAATAAATCGATTTTGAGTCTCATTCTTAGTATATAAAGATCAATAAACTCCTTTTACATTCCTGAGAGTATTTGAAGCTTCATATTGTATTCCTCGCCAAGATCTACCTGTAGTAAATCATATTCACAAATACCAAGATCTTTTTAAGGCCACTCAATAACTTAGAATAAAATATTGCTGTTCAGTCTAAGACTAAACTATTCCCTCCAAACAATAATACAATGCAAAACCAACTAACTACTCTCTCACTACGGAAAACAGAAATTAAAACCGCATGACCCAGGCAGTAGCTATATATTTAAGATTCAACAATATTTTTTTAAATGTTTATGTATGTCATATAAATATTTACGATGCTATTAATCAATTTTTATGATATCCCCTTTATTTTTTTCTTTTCAAATAGTAATCTCCCTAGAGTTTATGCATAGCTAATGGATTCAAAAATGCAAAGAGGTTGTGTCAGTAAATATCATGATTTCTCTGTAAATTCCATCCATAGTTCACCATCTGGTTTTAGATATTCTTATTCCCGTAATTTAATTATTATTTTGCCTATAAAGCTATCTAGGATGTGACTCCGATGGGGTTCTCTATAGAGATATGTTCTTTCTTTCATTTTTATTGTGCTCATCTCTGTGGTTAAATAATTCAATAATATAGGCATTAGGGGCACAAGATGGCGTTATGCTACATACAATGTGATTTTATTGAAACCAGGCCTAATTTCCATTTACCTAAATAATCTGTCCTTCCATATAGAATATTGGTCAATATTACAGTATCAATGTGTTTATTACAATAATATGTGTTCAGCTATATATGGTAACTACATGGAACTACTAACATTCACCATTATTAAAGAGCACAATATTATGGTTCATAATAATTCGCACCAAATATTGCATGAATGCCTGCATGAGATATTCCAAACTATTCCCGTGAATTGTTGGCTAGTATATTTATTCTAATAGAGGGTGTATCATGAAATATTTCTTGCCTTTAAAGAGCCACAGTCTTTCTCATAATTTCTTCAGTGATATTTCTGAAGAAAGATCTCACTTAAATCTGAACAATAGCCTCCTTTGCAAATTGCACCAAAAGAAAGCTTTTTTAAAAATCACAATGAGCAAAAAGTCCCATGAGACTACGACGCAAGTGATTACTGAAATAATCAGTTAAATAAAAAAAATCCACACTTTTGTTGAAACTTTCTTATTTGTAAGTTTTACATACGCTATTAATTATCTCGCGTTATCATTAGCTAATAAGTTGAAATAATCCTTTACGTGATTGCTAATAAACCAATGACTTTACTTTGGAAGACTTGCAATTTTTTATATAGTATTTTTTTAAGAAGGGCCCTAGGTTTTAATGGTTTTCGAACCCGGCTTAAAAAAAAACCGTTCTTTAAGTAAATATGCAACACTCAAAAAAGGTGTTTCGGTTTTCCGAAACACCTGGAAATTAAAGTTCTTTATATAAATAGAAATGAATGTTTTTCTGTATGTCTCTTATGCACTGTCGCACCCCCTCATCCGATTTCGATAAAATTTCGACAACATATTACTTGATCTTATGGGATGGTTATAGGCATAATACAAACATCTAAAGTATAAAAAAAAATATTTTCGGATCTATTTACCGCATTTATTAACCATAGATTAACCACAAAATAACTCGTTAAGAAGACGCAATAGATTCAATAAAGATGCTAAATTCAAGCTAGACATTAATATTTCAGAGCTATTGTACGTAAATGCAATGCAAGTCTTTCTCTGAGGTTATAGTTTTATTAGAGAGTGTCTAGAAAGTTTTAGGGTAACCTATTCTATGGGTTTGAAATTTTAACTATTCAACTATTATTAACTAACTATTCAATAAAATTTAGCATTTTTTGCAGTAATTTCCTAAAATATTATAGTACAGATAATTTTGCACCTTCTTAGTTTTTAAAAATTTATTTTTTCAACTATATTAAAGATTTTATGGTATAAATATATTTTCTATATTTAATCAATTTTAAAAGAAAGTATTTTAATCACATTTTTTAACATTAAATTTGAGAATTCTAAACGATTATTAAACGAATCCTGAGATACAGTAAATAATTTCATTCATTAGAATTTTGAAAGAACACTTAACATTACTATTCTAAAAGAATACACAAATATGATATATAAAAAGAAATATTTATTTGTAGGATAGAATCATAAAAGTAGAATAAATACTATTTATGCTTCTCCTTAATATACCTTTTAAATTCAATATATATATTCTTTGTCAACAAGAAAATAAATGTCATTCTTAATTAAACAAGATAACTATTCCAAATTGTAAAAAATATTTCCAAGATTATTTCTTCTGCGGCAACAAAGCACCAAGTACCAGCTAGTAAATAAATAAAAATCGAATTTTAGGCGAATCGGTCGGGACCGATTCGCCTACCAGCTGAGAGCTTAAAGCGACGACGTGCGATTTCAGTATCAAGCTATATTTGATTTTCTGTCTTAATGAACTAAAAAAATGTGAACACTGGGATAAGTTTGAAATTATTATATGGTTTAGAAGAACGAATTCCAGAAAAAAGAAAAGGAAGAATTAGCATATATTTTGCTGTATTTGCAAAATCCACAAAACAGTTATATTTTAGTGAAATAACTAACTTCAAAAATAAAAATTATTAAGTTATCTGGAAAGGTATTGTCTAGAATATATCTAAATTCTTATTTTGATGAAGAGCAAAATGAAGAAACTACTCATCAGAGTAATGCTTTGCAGTTAATAGGTTCCTTGAAATACCTGAAAAAAGTTTATAAATCCAAAGACAATGAAAGCTGAATTTTCATTATTTGACTCAACGAATAACCCCCCCCCCCCAAAATTAAGATTTGTTATTCGATGCCATGAAAACTATAAACCCAAGTTTAGAAGATAGCGGCCAAATATTTTCAATTTCAGGAACAATTATTTTCAAAATAATAACAAGACATATCCAACGTTCAGTCAATATTTTATGTTTCTTAAAATCTTATATTCTTAGGAGAAATTTAAATTAGTGAAAACAATATAAATATTTTTCAAAAACTTTGTTTGAATTTTCGTCATTTTGTGTAATATGCATATGTAATCCTTAATTGTATATATATGTATGTCTGTACGTGTGTGTTTGTGTGTATGTTGATACTGATTGCATTTTTTTATTTTATGTAACTTAGGGAAAATAATTTTCCTTATTTTATATGTTTGACAAACATTTAGAAATCTGTTAAAATGATTTTTCGGCAATTTCAAAACTGAAAACGGGTTTTTAAAAAAGTCCGTTTTTGTATACACACAGGAATTGTGCGACATACAAAGTAGCGTAGCTTAAACCAGTTGCTGTCAGATAACAGAAGATAGATTCAGTTAAGATTATATGTCACACTAAAGAGCCTACTTTCACCCTGTTACACTTCTTTTTAAAAAAAGTTCGTTGGTTTTAATAAATCCGATAAATATATATTTATATTATTTTAACTAATTTAAATTCAGAAATTCTATCAAAATATTTAAAGCCAACCTTAAATTCATGATTTATTGAATTGATTTTATTGACAATATTTTATTTAAACTCAAGAGTTTATCCAAATTAACATTTATAAAAAGACCCAAAGATAATTTTCAATAAAATGAATCATAACAAGAAATGTTATGAACAATACATTTAATGCCCGCATAAAATCTTTCGGAGTTGATTCGTGAATCATTATAATTAATGCAGAGTCATATGCACTGACAGTTCGTAACTCGGATGTCTGAAACTAATTTATAATCTAATCAAATCGCCGCACAGCTAAAGGGTGAGCTTCATTTGTGTGATGAAAGCACTATGAATGATAACATTGGCAGTTATCAATCATGGCTTCGAATCAAAGCATCTCTCAAAATATAGATCAATTGTTCGTGTAATTTTTCTACTAAGGCTTTCTTTCTCATCAATGTTGCTTTTAACTTCCACATAAATTTTGCAAGAAAAAGTGTTGTAATTAGTAAAAAATTGAGCCTAAATATTTTGTTGAATCTTTAGTTTTAGATCTTCCTAAAGGGTTTAATTTAGTTAAGTTATTTTAACTTCTCGTTGTAAAACAACACTAGGAAGAATTAGGGATGGGCCTCGTAATTTGAACCATTCATCATATTTATTAAATCAAATATGAATATAATTCATCTTTCTTCGTTCAAAAAAAATTATTCAGTAAATATTGTGAAATTTCTTTAATACGCCTTTCCGTCTAAATACCAGTAATTGCCTAATGGAACTAAAAATTCTTTCTTTTCTGGTGCTATATAGTAAGATTGTAGAGCAAAATACCTCCACTCAATGACTAGGCAAACTTCCTATCGTAGAAGTCGAATCTTAGCTAGTAATGGCCACCATAATCAGTTTTCTGTCTTTTGTTGCCTTGATAACAGTCTATCAGGAAACAGTGCTTAGGTTAAGACGAGTAGTAATTAGAGATGATGACTATTAAATATTATTGAAAATTTTAGTTATAAATACAATAACGTTGTTTTGCTCTTTAGCAAAGCATTGGAAGATGGTATCTGGTGATATCTTTTAGTCTTTTGAATGTACAGATAGTTTCTATCATAAATTTACAGATGATTTGTGACCTTTTTCTTTAGAAAAAAACTTATTCATTGTTTGTGAAATTATGTATTAGGTAAAAACAAGACCGGAAAAAATAAAAAAGCACTTATCTTTTAAAATTATTTGATGATTATAATTGTACCCACCCTTCTTTTGCAATATGCCTGGCCACTATATAAGCGTTATATAATAAGAAATATTTTACGAAAAAAGGTTTTCTTGTTCTTTAGATTCATTGGGTTGAAGTATGTGTGTCTCCTTTATAGATTTTTTTGTTGCCATTACACATCAACAATAAATCTAACCACTAAATACGTCATGAAGCCAAAAAGAAATTTTATCGAAGTATTTTTATTCCTTATTCATTCAGTAAAAGAGACCCTGTTGGTTCTATGTGAGTTTTTTAGGTTTCAATACCTTTGGTATCTCTCATTAGCCATAAACTTTGTAACTAATTTGAAAATAAGGGAGATTTTGTCTTGTATTTTTACCAATAGTCATCCTTGTTCCAAAGAAAGTAATCAATGAGGCCATATTCTACTGAAATAGCTTCATTTTTCATTAATTTACAAAAAGAGGTCTGCAACGTTTTGATGAAATTTTAGACCTCTGTATTCTTGCTTCTCATCTATATAGATAAAAATGAATGTTTGTCTGAATGTCTCTTATGCCTTGCCGTACCGTTCATCCGATTGTAATATTACTTGAAGTTACGGGATGATTATAGGCAGAGTAAAATCATCTAATAAGGAATCTATATAAATAAAACTGTCTGTATGTCTCTTATGTGGTGCCGTACCACTCACCCGATATAACAATGAATATTTGTTCACAAAATAGAATAATAAAAGTAGAATGAATGCTATTTAAACTTCTTCTTTATATATCCTTGAGTTTCAAGAATGTATTCATTGCCAACAAAAAAATAAATATTCGTCCTATCATTCTTAATTAAACAAGAAACTATATCAAATTCCACACGATACTTCTAAGATTATTTCTTCTGCGGCAGCAACGCGGTGGGTACCAGTTAGTTGGCAATAAATCATTATGAATTTCCAGAGATTTTATAAAAGTGATTTGCCTTTCATCAGTTCATTGAAAGAGAAGATCGTAGGCCTTATTACGGTACTTTTAGAATAGCTGATTTTTACCTTCTCTCATTAAGAATAAACTAACACTTGTCCATGCCGTGGTAAAGTAGGGCTATCCTTTTATTTATCTATTCGAAACATGACACAATTAGGGGTATTTTGCAAAAGTATTTTCTCCTTTCATCAATTCAATGGAGAAAGCGATAATTGGCTGTTCCCTTCAAGGCACTTATAAACATGGCAGTTCTTTCCTTTATAAATAATAAACATGCATCGTAATATAAAATGATAGATAAATCAAATTTGTCTGGAGAATTTAAACTCAGTCGGTTAACACCGCCAGAAGCGTAAAATACTAACGACTTAGAGACAGATTTTGTTCCAATCCTTACCTTAAAGTAGAAAAAATTATCCACCTTAAAATCTGTAGTGCACCATAAGAAAAAAGTTACAGTCACTTTCTTTGTTATTTATTAACATAATCTCACGCATGCTTTTGTGAAAAACATTAAAGGATTTTGCTGAAAGGATCTTGTCCCATTCTCCGCAAACCCATAATCGGGTTTTAAATTTTAATAGAGTTTTTAGATGCAATATGGAAATAAAATAAAATCTCGGCTAACTTAAGAATAGCTTCTTTGTAAGACGATAACATGCCGCAGAGATGGAAAAGAGCAAATCAACTTATGTCTTCCTTTATGTAGCTCGTATTATCCACTTTAAGAAATTGGGTAATAGTATTATATGATGGGGGGAATCAAAAGAAAAGTGGGAGGGGAGAACGTAGGAGGCTCTGTGCTTCTGTTCTGGTTTGTAAGATGAAGGAGCTTTTAAAACTTTTCTTTTTTTTCTTTGTGCTTCTTCGCTTTTTTTTTAGAGATCAGTTTTTTTTCTTTCGTCCCGAAAGCCATTTTCTTGTCAAAGAAGTTGCTTTTGGGTAAAACACTGGATTTTTTTATTTTCTTCAAGCTTAGCATTTGACCAATACTTCATCTGTTATCTGGTAGGAGAAATTGAAAAATAATAGACGGATTAAAAAGTCACACATAATGGGCTCTTAAAGTAATGGCTATTTTTGTCTTACGTCTTCCTTTTTATTATTTTTTTATATTTGTTATTTGAAGAAGGAGGTGGATTTCATCTGTAATCCTATGTTTCTCAATTATAGTAAACCCCCCTATACAGAACTGTTACTAATGAAACTTAATTACAATTTTTTTTCCTTCGAGAACAAATATTGAAAAATAAAAATGAGGTTGAATTTTTCCTTTCTCTCTCTCTCACACGGACGCGCACACACACACACACACACACACACACACACACACACACACACACACACACACACACACACACACACACAAACACGCGCGCGCGCACATTCTTTTTACTTCCATTCCGACATCAAATATAACCCATACTCGTTTACAGTTATAAATATTAGTTTTATGATTAATTAACATCATTTGTTTCTCGCAATGAGGAACATTAATAGACTTAAGATTGATTTAACTTAAATAGAAAAATGTAGAACCGTTTCTAAAAGATTTATATCCATGAAAATAAAGGCATCCTTATTATCTGATTATTAATCATTCCGTTTATTATACAGTTAAACCTGAGTTATCCCTCTAAACGAAAACAATTGCGGTAAATGATGGGCCATGCTCCTTACATCGAATGATACAATTTTTCTGCTACTGTTACAGACATATACGCCCTTTTCTCCATCACTTTAACCCTTAACTGGGGACGTGCGGTCTATGAGACCACTGGTGATGGACTTTCACTTACCCCTATTCTATTAGCACAATTGAAAAGATTGATTCTGTAGCTTCCCTATTTCGTGGCCTTCTATACACCTGTGCTTTTCCAATCGATTTCAGCTGATGGTTTTTTTAAATAATTCAGTTATTTGTTTTAGCGTCGTCACTCACACCGCTCCTACCCCTTAGTGTCCCAGTGATAAACAAGGCTTAGCAGATGGAACGGTCCTAGGCCCAGAAATATCATCCAATTTACTGATTCTATTATAAAGTAATGTTCCAGACACTTCTAAATAAAGTAGAAAGTGATTTTAGTGATAAAGATAGTTGTACAGAAGAGTTTTTTCGATGAAAGTTCCCAGTGAACTGATTCTCACATGTACGTTCAAGCGTAATTAATTTTTCTAGTATTAATGCATACTGAAAAATTTATAAAATATATTAATATACCAAGATAAATATATATAGAATGTATAGGTTGATTTTTATACTAGTTCTTAACCTGTATGTTTCAAATGCCCTAAAAACCCGTGCTTTGAAAGTCATAAAAAAAGATAAGGAAAGGGCCAATTTTAGCCATTGTAGAAAGAAACAAAGAGAAAAATATTTATTTTGACACATAATCTCTAAAATTTTGAAAACCACCACATGAGAAAATAGAACTTATATGACGAAAATAAATTGCATCTTTTCATCTTAATATAAATCTATCTGTTTTTTTTTATTTCAAATATTACATTGATTTGCAAAAAAAAATTAAAAATCGAGTTATTTAAATTTTATATTACTAAACTAAAATTCTTCTAAAGCGCAGAAAGGATTACAGAATTCCCAGATTGAGGAATACTTTCAAATACTCATTTTAACATCATTCATTTAATACGTATTTTAGAGAAAAGTGCTTATTTTAACACATATTCTCAGGAATTTGTTACTTACTTATTCTCAGGACTGCCATCACAAGGGTAAATTGAATTCTTTAATAAAAACAAAATGCCCCATTTTAACATACTATATCTTTATTTGGTTCCTTTTATTCAAAATATTACACTTTTTTTCAAAAGTAATTCAAAATCTAGTGATTTTATTCTGTACATTTGAACTAAAGTTCTTAAAAAATCCAGAGATCTTATATTTAGTATAACAAAAATCCTTTCTTATTAAGAAAGAAGGACGAAAAAAGATAAATACAAACTAACATTCCAAACAATGATGCAATTTTAAACAGAACTAGAAAACGATCTTTTTCTTCGCCTCCAATTTTAAACTGAAAAAACTTATAAAGAATTCAATATATTCGGGTAATCGAAAATATCTGGGAATAAGGCTCAAAATGGTCGTCGGTTTATTTCAAATTGGAACGCATGTACAGCTAAGAGAAAGCGAAAGAAAAAAATGGCTAAACTGGAAAATCTCAACTATGCATTCGAACCACGCATTCAACGAAGTGCTGCTGAAAAGGAAGGAAAAAAATATCAAAATGGCGAAGAAAACGATTTTGAAGAAAACTTGAAGATTGAAAAATGAAGTTCTTTTCTTTCAATATCTCACTCTCTCGTTTCCAAATCCTATCATTCTGCCTTACTTTTTATGCATGTGTAGATGTATCGCAAGCAATCACGAGTTATATCAAAGAAACTATCCTTCTTCTACGGGGAAAGATTATATTTGAAAAGAAATATCAACGCGAACTGGCCTGCAAATGAGTCAGCTCTAGCTCAAAAATTCTTTTCCATATAGAGTTCTTTTTTTCTATCTCTATTACGATGGGAAAAAAAGTGATTTAGAATTTCTTTTTTACTTAATATCGTCATTTAGAATCTAAAATATTTCTTCATTCCTTGCTGTATCTGCTTCATATCATTTAGAGAGAAAATTCTCAACGGACCACTTTGGAAATTTTTCGTTTTCTACAGACCAGGCATTTTATTGCTTAATGGTATATTGTTATCGGCAAAGTTCTGAAGAGGAAACTGTGTATAAAATGCATCTGCTGCGAAAAATGGTTATAATTTTGATCTTTATTACGTATATAAAAGAGAAAAAAAGAGATTGGACTTTCGAACATTAATCTGGATGATATTTCTCAATGGAATTCCCTTTTTTCGTTCTAAAAGTGAATGGAAATTCCACTCTTGGTGACAAGATTGTCTCGAGATGAAATTTAGTACGAAACTTTATTACTTTCTGGTATACGTAGTAAGGAGATAGTATAGAAATCGTCAAAAATTCGAATTGGAAATTCTGATGAATTTCAAAGTTTCAGATCTTCCTGAGCTCGAAAAACACATTTTTGGTAAAATGTGAGCATGTCTGTCTATCCGTGACAAAGATTACTAAAAATAATATCAAATAGACAGATGAAATTCGGTATTCGAACTTTGCACTAAATTTGTGGAAAGAAATTTTTGGCTTGTAGACATAAATTATGTAGAATTGTAGTTACACCAATTTTGTAGATGTCAATTCGATAGTAATTTGCGATTTCTTTCGAATTGTGAACAAACTCAATTGAGAGTATGACCGGCTGCCTGGGTGTTCGAATAGACATTACAAAAAGAAGAGAATTAGATTGATACACATATTTAACAACTACAATGTAGGCAACAGTCACGTTTTGATCTAACTACAACAAGGGATTCATTGTTTGTGGGTCTGAATCTTCAGACACATGTAGACGCGATAAATCAAAAACGTAATTAGTTAAATACATTAAAATTTGTTTTGAGACTTTTTGATTATAAGTTTAATTTTGAGTCAAATTTTTGTTTCAATCAATTGCAGAAAATTTGTCAAAACACAAATTATATTTTGGAATACTTTTAATAACTATACGCCGTGGATTAATCCAAAAGATTCGTCAATTGATGACGCAAATGATTAAGTAAAAATACTAAGTTCAGCTCAAAATTTGATTGTTAATCGGTCTGTAATTTTAGAAACATGTAAAATTGATAACTCAAAAAGGCAATAGCTCAAATGTATGAAATTTGGTTTTGGGTGTTGCGACTATAAATGCATGTTTATGCAAATCTTTGTTCTAATCGGTTAAGAAAATGTGTCTAAAACAAAAATTTGGTTTTTGGATACTGTTAAAGTGCATACTATGATTAAACATCACAGAATTCGCCAATACTGACATGATAAATTCAATAAAAAAGCTGAATTTCACGTAAAGGTTAATATTTCAGAACTACTGTACTCAGATGCTAAGCAAAACATTCTACACAATAACACCTTTATTAAAGAAAATGTGAGAAAGTTTTGGATAGACCGCTCCTGTTTGGTTCATTTGGATCTTGGAAGCATATAGATCAGAGCATATTTATTATCCTCTGATAGTTACTGTACTACCAGTACTTAATTGGAACGATTCCGGATTGAAATAAATGAAAAACTATACTTAAAACAATTAAAAATTATTTTAAAATATACCATTAATTTATCACATTAAATATAAATCTCACTTTAGTATTGGAATAAGTGATTATGATAACAGTTTCTAAAGGTTTTGCGATAGACGCATTTTAAGAATAAACACTATTTTTGGATTGAGAAATTTTCTACTTTGATTATTTTTACATATCATAGAAATATAATTTTTTTTTCTTTAAAATAATTACCTGCAAAAACGGATCTCTAACAGTAAAAAAAATATTAATAATTATTTTTGTGCTGAAATTGAGTTTATAAGCTTCATTGTTATAAAAATGATCACATAGTTTCAATCACATAGCGTTCGCCATTATACTGTTTGAATGATACTCTCATAGTAACAAGATTTCATGATTATTGAATCAAGATTTCAAATTTCATACTAACTCATTGAACATTAAGTGGAAATCATAAAGCCTTTTTCCTCTCGACTTCCGGCAATCCGAAGTAATATAGCCACGAAAACATAATAATAAAATCCTTACAAATACCAACGATCAATGTTGAGCTTTACTCGATGAATAAATCAACAGAATAAAACTTTAATTTCTTCCTATTGTGGCTGTAACTCGCAGAGAAGCGAGAGTCTGGTCCTGTACGACAATACGAAATTCAAGTAATCGTGGAGAATATCACGATTCGTTTACATTTATCGATATCTGAAACCGACATTTTTAAATACTTCTTATTCGATAATTCTATTTTTTTAAGATATCCGACTACGTTCCAAGGAAAAGTTTTGAAAAATGGGATTTTTTAAAAAATTATTTAAAATTATGGTTATTAGATGTATTGCCAATTATAGCACAAAATACTATAAATAAAAAAAATATTTGAAAAGATAATATATTTTGAGAAAGAGGAAAATGTATAGCAAATTGATGTGTGGAAAAATTTGTGACCCTGGAGGATAGTCTTCCTTTTACTAGAAAATATAAACTATTTTGGAAAGGGTAAAATCTGAACTACAAGAAAAAACAAGAAAACAATTCGCCAATGTAGTCGATAACCAGTGTTTTTAAAGTAGTCGTACACCTTAAATTATTTTACAGTATATAAGTGTCGATATTTACTTAAAATTAAATGCAATAAAATTATTATTCCATTTTTGCAACGCATATTTTATATTTATTATTTTTGACATTTACTAATAAAATAATTTTTCTTATTTGGGCAATTTTTCTTTTGAATAAATTTCCTAAGTACATTTTTTTGTGAATTATATATAATAGTTCATTAATAGTTATTTGTTTTTCAGATTGACACTATTTACTGAGAATGTTTTATTGATCTTACATGAACCCATTTTGCATTTTCGATACTTTATTGCCTTCAAAAAGAATTCAAAATATATATTAAGAATATGATATATTTTTCATAATACAAATTTTCCTTCAATTTTCATATTTTTTTGTAATTTACATATTGAATATAAAAAAGAATAAAAGTTGATGAAAATAATTATCCTAAAAAGATGAAAATGAAGTATAGATTTTATTTTTATCGTATTTATTGGATTAATAATTTGGAAATTGTTGAGTCCTGATACAAATTTATAATTATTTTCATTTTACCATTTAAATTGATTTCTAAGTAGGAATTCATGTAATATTATTTAGCTAAGTAGGATCATGATAAATTATTTAGCTTCAACAGAAAGACTAACAACACTTCGTTTAGTGGGACAAATTGAAGTAATTATAGTACGAAAAATTGTTTAAATTTAATTTTGTAATATTGTATGAAAGGATTGTTTTCAGCTGCTTTATTAGGCAAACTAGATTTAAAGCGCAGAAAGATTATGGAAATTCATTCTTTCAAAAAGTCGCTTTTATATTAAATCATATAAATCTTTTTTAAACTTTTAAATTTGTTTAACATACATTTAGCAATATTCACTATTTTAAAAAAGAAATGAGAGAAAAAAAATCTAAAACGTATTTGGTTTTTCAATAAATACTATTAACTTATAAGTAAAAATTATATCGAATAATTTTTAAGGGTAAAAATTAATATTGCAAAATCAAAATTCTATCTACTAAGCAGGAAATTCTTGCTATTGTTATAAAAAAACTCTTTCTTTCGATTCATTCATCTTAAGTAAAATTTGTATTAATTAGTAAGAATATTTTGTCCAAAGAAGGGAAATCATCTAATGTAATGATCCCTTTGCTAAACAAGGAAGTTACTGCAATATATAAAAACTTTTGTGTTTTCTGAACTATTGTTATAAAAATATTCTTTTTTTCGTTTCATTCATCATAAGAAAACATTATATTACGAATATTTTGTCCAAAGAAGGGAAAACATCTGATATACATGCTCCTCTTGCTAAACAAGGAAGTTACTACAATACGTAAAACGTTTACGAATCCATATTATTTCTGACTATTTTGAACTATTGTTATAATTTTTTTTCTTTTTTTAGATTCATTCATCATAAGTAAGTATTAAGAATATTTTGTTCAAAGAACTGAAAACATTTAATAAACGTTCTGTCCTTGCTAAACATGGAAGTTGCCACCATATATAAAAACGTATACGAATCAATATTCTTTCTGCCAATTCTGAACTATTGTTATAAAAATATTTATATATTATTGTTATAAAAAATTTAGATTCATTCGCCATAAATAAAAATTCTATTAAGAATATTTTCTCCAAAGAAGGGAAAACATTTAATATATGTGCTCCCCTTACAAAACAAGGAAATTACTACAATACGTAAAAAAGTTTACGAATCCATATTATTATGCCCTATTCTGAGCTATTGTTATAAAAATATTCTTTTTTTCGATTCATTCATCATAAGTAAGTATTAAGAATATTTTGTCTAAAGAACATCTAATATACGTGCTCCCCTTGCTAAACAAGGAAGTTACTAAAATATATAAAAACGTTTGTGAATCCATACTATTTCTGCCTTTTATGATCGTTCATATCAACATTGAAAAAACGTTTTGTCGTTTTCTACGAATTTTTTCATAAGTAAATTCACAACATATTAATTTTGAATTGTCAGCGCAGATACATTTCAACTCAATGGAGAGAAGAAAAAAAAATCGTCTGCAAGAGCGAAGTGAAATAAACATCAAACAAACAGTGAAATTTAGCAGCCCGCGTGAAAGTATAATTTGTGTGTGTCTTTCGGGTTAAATAAAGTTTGTTTATATAACTCGTGCTTTATTATCTTTCAAACTGAAGCAGCAAAATGAACTCTTCCTCATTCCCCCCCTCCTCTAGCGACGAAAATTCATTTCCGTCTCTTCGAATGCGAATATGATTCTGAAATTTCATCAGCCACAGTATTTTTCCTTTGTCTCCGTACAGAACCCCCCCCCCCTACATCTCCATCCCTTCACCCAACGCCCGTGGATAAATAAAAGTAATAAAAAAAAGTTCCAGAAAAGGCTGGTGAAAAAAAAAAGAATAAAAGTAGGGAAGGAAATTTTGGCAAAATCACAAACTATGAGCCTTCTGCAGCAAAAGAACAAACTTGGGGGCGTAAAGAATTGTTGAAAAAAAAAAATTCGGCGAAAAGGTATCTTGAAGGAAAATATACCAAGCAAACAAACAAACAACATAAAAAGGAAAAGAAAATTGAAGTAAAAAATAAATAAAAAAAAGATGGGTGGTGGTTTCAATTGTTAGTTTCCAAAATCTATCGGTTAAGAAGAGTTTTTCCCCCTTCTAAGTGAAAGAAAATATCAAAGAAAAAAAAAAACATAATAAAGCTCAACAGATCCGCAGAGCTTAGCAAAAAGTATAAGAATCGAGCCAGAGAAATTCAATAACGGCAACTTTTATATCTGTTATGGCGAACCATGCGAAGTATATCTTTGGAAATAATGTAGAACATTTCGTATACGAAGCTAACCGGAACTTAAATCTGATCGTTACGAGGCTTGCTTATTTAAAACCTATTCTCGGATGTTGTATATATATAGCATATATATATGCAGGAATTTTAAATATTGTATATTTTTAATGCAAATTTTTAATTTAGGTTTGCATATTTAGAAGTATTTATTTATTTTTTTACTTTTTTGCCACTGTCATATATTTATAGCTATTATAAGAACATTTCTGGTGAAATACTAAAACAAACTTTTAATACATTGTATTAAGTAATACACAATGATTGCATTTAGGTAAGGTTTGTTACAGAAAGCAGTAGATAATGCACTCTTGTATAAATAGTAAGGGGACTAGAATAGTTCCTTTTTTGCTTCTTTTTCTTGTGTGCCGGGGAAAGATTAAATGAGGAAAGTTTTGTCGGATGTCTTTAGCTTCCTGTAAGTATTAAAAATAGTTCGTATACATTTAGTGCACAAATATTGCACAATATTCTACAACATTGATGATTAATATTCGAAATATTGTATAATATTGGGGTATATTAGTATCATATATTTTGCAACAAGCTGTGTTATCAGGGTATAAAGAAAAATCCTTCGGGATCCTAGTAAGAAATTTTGATATTTATATTTTTGCCATCAAGTTAATGTGTGTGTGTTTGTACCTTAGTTTTAAAACGGGTTTTAATATGAAATGGTGATGTCTATTTTCTCTCATATCACTTATTAAGTAAAGAAAGTAAATTTCCAACGCCTTGCATCTGTATGCAACGCCTTGCATCTGTAATGCAATGCTGTTATGTCAACTATATTAACATTTATATATTACAATTTTTTGTGATATTTTCTTCAGCATTACGTTGGCTTCATTCTGCCTTTCATTTAGCTGGAGACATTCAATGAATTTCGGTCATTAGCATTTGTTTCCGTATATATAATACATGTTGTTAGAATCTGTAATACCACCTTCTTGCTTTCATTAATTTCACCGACTGAGAGGGAATCATTCAAAAATTCGTTACCGACTCCAGGTCAAAAAATCACAATTTTGGCGAACTGACGACTAATACGGAGATTACGGCATAAGAAAAATTTTCAGCCAGTTGTTTTTGAAATCTTAAGTCTATAACGCAAAATCAATTTTTTTCATACTTTGGTCAGGCCGAGCTAAATAAAGAGAATTCGCTTGAATATCTATTTCAAGCTACATGAAAATCGGATACATTTTAAAACTTTGTTTCCTCTTACGTAATATTTTAAGAAATGAATTTAGACAATTTTATTGAAATGCAATAATAATCAAACTTTTTAGAAAGCTTTAATGCCGAGAAGCTGTTAAACACCAGCGTCGGTCACAACAATGACGTATTAAAGGATAACAATAAGATTGTTGCTTGGTTCTAGAAATCAATATATGCTAAACAAATAAATTATTTTCTTCGCTGATTGTCAGTATTAGTAAGTGATATTGAGAAATAAATCAAGATAAATGGGTTTTACAAATATCTCCGTCGTCATTTTTACGATTTGTTGGTCGATGTAAAAATGTTAATATTATAAATAAACACAATCCTGTAATAACGGACGACTACTTTTATTTAGCCCGCAGACACTAATGCAAAGACGACAAATATATACAACAGAGACGAACACAGGAAACACACAGCAGCACACTACAACAGTAACAGCAAGC
The DNA here is from genome assembly GCA_026543055.1 of Argiope trifasciata. Lineage (NCBI taxonomy): Eukaryota > Metazoa > Arthropoda > Arachnida > Araneae > Araneidae > Argiope > Argiope trifasciata. The sequence continues at coordinate 3,996,093 of JAPMOQ010001578.1, read as the reverse complement.
AGTAATCTATACTTATAATAAAGCTCATTGTGTGTGTGTGTGTGTGTGTGTGTGTGTGTGTGTGTGTGTGTGTGT
>JAPMOQ010001578.1:3900682-3956173 GCA_026543055.1 Argiope trifasciata | reverse complement strand
AAAATTATATAATATAGAGCGTAAAGTTAATAGAACTACATAATATATGGCGTAAAGTTATGCAATATATAGGATAGAATAAGGAACTCTTTGGAGTTAAATTGTAAAAATTACCAAGCAGAGTATTTTACAAAATTATATGCTTTTATATGAAAAGCATTTTACACGATGATATATTTTAAAATACTTTTCTGAAGGTAGTTGAGGGTCTAAACTGCAATTTCTATTCTGATACTTGGAACAGAATCGGAATATACAATCCCTGCCGTCACGAGTCTGAATGGAACCTCCTCTCCCATGCATGCCGGACTCACCGAACCAGAAGTATAATAGATTTCAGGAAAAGAATGAGCTCTGTTTCACCTTCTTTTACTCTCCAAGACAAACAAAATAAAGTGCTTTAGAAAACGAAAACAATTTATCTCTTTGTTGCAGCCGTCGAAAAGAACCCTGCAATATGCGCAGAGGATAAACTCGAGATAAGCTCTAGCAGCAAAACCCTTCCCCATTTTCCGGAAAGAATGCGAGCAGGGAAAATTCCTGCTCAATGCAGCAGACGCCATAACTTTAAAAGATCTCGAATGTATTTTCAGTGTAATTGAATTATGCCGCTCAACACTAACGGAAATTAAGTTCGCGGCAGTGGCAACAGCGATGGAGGGGAAATTGCGCGATCCAACTGCTAAGTGACGTTCGGGCCAAAAAGTGCCGTAATTTGTCTGTTAAAAGTTCCTGGAACTTCGAGCTGGCTTTTGAGGGAAGTTAGATTCCTAAACCTCGTTAGAGATGGCAGTTCCGTTTCGGGGCAATTTTGGATGATTATGCGGAATGACGAAAAAAAGCTAATTTTCTTTATGAAATGCATTTTCTATTTTGTAATAACATTCTGTACTTTATAGGATTAATACATTAATCTTTCAAATAATCCATTTAATGGATGGAAAGCATTTTATGCCAGGAAAATTAAATATAGAATGTAGCATCTAAACTTTTAAAAGTTAAATCTATTTAAAACACTAGCTACTTTTATTTTTTTTATCCAAGAATATTGTCTGGGCATCAAATAACACAGTGTTATACTAGTAGCATATCTGCAGGAAAACGTACATTTTATCTTTATGGTGTACAAGTTTCGATAAAAATAACTAAGGTCATCTGACAGGTAAAACAGGAAAAAAAGCTTCATTATTGTTATTAATATAATTAAAATTATTTATGGATTCCTTGTAGATTCATTAATGCATGTCGATGTTTGCTTGGTTTTATACACATGCAAAAAGAGAAATTTTATTTCATACGTGAATACTAAGAATTCTTTTTAATAATTATATGTTTTTTAAAGCTATTTCTTAAATTCCATTTATTTATGTAGGCTAATTATTCCCAACAGGGGATTTGCTATTGGTGCTTCATTACAAATTGATGAATACAAATAGTACTTATTTTGAACTTATGCACTTATTAGTTGATGTCTTAAACATATGCTTCTAATTAGATGTTTGTTTATTATATTTGTTATCAGGTGGGAACATGATATTGTTTTTACTTGAGGGTTTTGGAACCTCTTTATGTGAAGGCATGAAATTGGCTTTTTATCATTTTATTTGTCAGCTATCACAGTACAGTTTTTAAAATATCTATCGTCTGCTGCTGTATTTTTATTTTTGAGTCGGCTTTCTCTGTATAGCTTTTGAATTATCTATCTTCTTCTGTTGTAGTATTTCTGTTGGAAAAAACAGCGTTAAAAATCTTTAATATGGCCAGCCATATCTAACACTTATCAGCAAAACCTAAATGAAAAATATCAAATGATTAAACGATGTTATTCGAAAAAATATTAGATATATATTGCTCATTGGCCCAGTTTAAAATAGACGAAAATGATAGTTTGGAAGTCCAAATATGGAATCCAAATTTAGAAATTATATTTATAATTTAATCTCAAATATAATATTTCAGATGATACTTTAGATAATAAATTTAAATGATAAGAATACTTGAGTCATCTGGATTCACCTAAGGTGCATAGTTAAATTAAATTATCGAAACACCACGATATCATAAATGGGAATTATGGTTGAGTACTAACGACCAGCATTATAAACGGTATAACGATCCTTGTAGGAAGCTAGTCCGATTATCGTTCCCTAAACCGTTACAATATTCTACAGGAGGGTAAGAAATAGCTAGAAATATATGTAGAAAATTCTGGAAACAAACTGAAAGATTGCATATGATAAAAGAATAGTTTCGAAGTATAATATGATACACAAAATCACTATTATTTTTCAATTATCAACTTTTCAGTAACCTATTTTATTTGAGAGAAAAGAAAATTGGAAAAATTGGCCTATCAATTGAAGCAAATGTTCACTTCTATTTATCATTTATACAAAAACAGACTTCATGAAAAACTAGTTTTCGAATTCCATGATTAAAATAAACAGGTTCGCAAATTTTTGTCGAAAAAAAGTGGAAAAAGTTATATATAAGTTTTTAAAGTTATATATAAACACATACACACACATATATATATAGGATTACATATACATATTATACACACAAAATAACAAAATCTTATAAAAAAATTTTGAATAGCATTTAGCTTGCTTCCACTAATTTTAACGCTTTAAAGAAAATATTATTTTAAAAAGCATAAAATATCCATTGAACGTTCGTCTATGTCTTGCTCTTGTTTTAGACGCAATATTGCTTGAAATACTCATTCACTATTGATTGAGCTTGTTTTTATAGTTTTCATGACATCAAATAAAATACTTAATTTTTTTGTTCTTTTATTCGTTGCTTCAAATAATGAAAATTCAGCTTTCAATGACTTAGGATTTGTAAATTCTTCTTCAGGATTAAACTATGAATTGATTTTTCCATGTCTTCTTTAATTAAGCATTACTATGACGAGTAGTTTCTTCGATTTGCTCTTCACCAGGATCAGTTTCCACATAACAATTAGGAAATATTCTTTACAATATCTTTCCAGAAAACTTGATAATTTCGGTTTTTGAAGCTAAAGAAAGTGTACTATATTTCTTAGCTGACCAAGAACAGTTTTATCAATTATGCAAATACAGGAAAAGATTTGTTGATTCTTGTTGCATTTTTTTAATTCATTCTTCTAAAACATATAATAATTTCAAACTTATTTCATTGTTTATTTTGTTCATTTAACAGACATTCAAATATACCTTCAATTGTTATTAAATCACATCTCGTCACCTTAAGCCCTCCCAACAGATTTAATTTTCTTTTTTGAAGAGTTTGAGTATTTAGACATTCGGAAAACCGGTTTTCAGCTGTGACAGATTTGCTTAACACCTTCACCACCACTACCTACGCCTGATATCAGGATTATCTAATTAGATTACCCCTTCTTGGCTACCTTTTAACTGTTGTAGAGAAAGTGTCCTCTAATAGCATAGATGGTCTGTTACATTCGCATATTAATTGTAACGCACAGGCGCGTTAGTGGCAGCGAATATGTTAAAAAACAGGGTTTTTTTAATCGAGTTTGAAATATCGCCAAAACCTACTTCTAATTTTAAAAAATTAGTATTAAAGATGGATGAACATTCGCCTGAAAAATAGCTTCCCAAACCTGGAAAGCATGAAATTTATTTGTGCCTTATGGAAACCATTTCGCTAACAGATATTTAAACGTTGATCCATAAAACTCATCAAAATTATCTCCGAATATTATCAGAACTCATCATTTGAGCCCAACACTACCTTTTAAAATGAAACTTTTTCGAAATGAGAATTTTAATCTCACATCGGCCTTCCAAAAAGAATCTGAATACCCATCCTTCTGTTTAATACTCAAACGAACTGCGAAACAGGGCCCAACAAAAGAAGAAAAAAAGGGGGATTCTTTGATAAATTCGAAAAACTTTCAAACAGATCCCAATTACCGTCGCATTCCGTGTACCTGCCATTCCAAAATGAAAAATGGCGCGCCAGACTTAAGCCTCTTCTACAAGAGAATGCTTTTCTGATTCATTTAAACATTCTCATCCGGCATGGAATTGAAACTGTCATTATCTCACTTGACGGACCAGAAAGCGAAGTTAAGAATAAATGCCCTCCCCACCAAGGAGGAATGATTAAAAATTGAATCTAATTACACATTTCAGTCAGTTGAAAAGTGTGGTGAGTCAGTTCTCCTTAATGTTGATTGAAGGCATTACCCATCTCAACTGCTGTTTTGTTTTCCTTTAACTTTACGTCGATAGATTTAGTTACACCCGAGAAGGAGGATGTTTACTCTAAAGGGACCCGCTGACTAATTGGGTTATTGTTGCTAATGGGGATGTTGCAGCGAAATTAATTTGTTCTAAAAGTGATACGATGTGAAGTTTTTCCATTTTAGAAATCCCAATCGCTTTCGTACCAACTATAAGATATGAAGTAGCATTTTAGAAGTGAGTGTTTCAGTTTTTAATAAATCTACTTGATTTTCAATAAAAACTATATTATGAATTTCATTCATTTATGCAATTAATGGGTTTTTTATTAATTTTATGTAATTTCTGGTAGAAAATTACATAAAATACATGCTATGGAACATAAAGGGGGATGTAGAATTACTCTGCCAAATAATTCTATTAGATTTTCTGAAACAAATAAGGTAATCAATATACTTGATTACCAATAACATTTATTGGTACTATGCAATGCTTTTATCAATACATATCATTCTCTTTTTTTTCTTGCATGCTGTGAAACATGAAGTCAGATTGGAGAATCAATCTACTAAATATTTCTGATTTTTGGAAACAAAGTAGATCAATTGATTTGATTTTCAATAAAAATAACAAGGTGCAAAACTTTCATTAATGTAATTAATGTCATTTTTTTGTTTAAAAAATAACATAATATGCATATTATGGAACAATAAGCTATATTTGAGATTGCCTCTGCCATTAATTTTTCAATAATTTATGAAACAAATAAATCAAGTATATAGACTTGATCACCAATAAAAATATATTATGCAGTGCTTACATTAATTATTTTCTTACATGCTATGGAAATTGAAGACAGATTTGAGAAGGACTCCTTCAAATATTTCTATCTGATTTTTCGAAACTAATAAAGTAGGTCAATAGACTTGATTTTCAATAAAAACTAGTCAATGCAGTGCTTTTGTTTAAGTAATTATTGCCACTTTCTGTTTGAAAATAACAAAAATTACCTACAAGGGAACTTTAATTGAGAATGACTTGATTATCCAAAATATTTTTATCAGGTTTTTTGAAACATATAAAGTAATCGACAGATTTGATTTTAAATAAAAATTATGCTAAACCATTGTTTTATTAAGTCATTTTCTGGTAGAAAATAACAGAAAATGTACACTATGGAACATGAAGTGATATTTGAGAATGACACAACCAAATATTTCTACCAGATTGTTTTAAACAATGTTTCAATAGACTTGATTTCCAGTAAAACTTATATTCCACAAGGCTTTCATCAATGGATGTCATTTTATGACATCTTTTCATCTTATATACTATGGAACCTGAATCGAGATTTGAGAATGAATTTGCCAAATATTTCTATCTGATTTTTGAAACAAAGAAAGCAAAATATAATTAAACTAATAGATAATAAAGTAAGTAAAGTATTTATTTGAGGTATTTAGCAAACCTAATTACCGACAATCTAACTAATCATAAATAGATGCAATTTTAAGAATGTGCTGATCATGAAATAGAAACTCTCTCAGATATCAGGAAAGGCTGATCATAACATTTAATCTTAAATCCGTCTAAATTATAATTGGGTCGTTCATGCACTCATCTTTAAACATTCGTCTTTTTTCCTTAAAATCTAAATATTTTAAAGTGGGCCTCACATAAGAATGCAAATTAAATATCCCCAAAGTGGATTTTTTTTGTTTAAATTTTTGCTTAAACATGTTTAGACTGAATGGCTTTATTCATCTGAATCTATAAGAACAGAATTCTGTTTTTTTTTTTTTTTTTTTTTTTTGTATATTTTCATTACAGTTGAGCCCGATTGTTTAAACATGCTATCATTCATCATTATTCATAGATGACAACACCGGCGAGTAAAAAGGAGTTTCGTTGTTAAACAATGATTTCTCCGATAATGAATCTGTTTTCTTTAGTACACAAAATGATTAGTCGTCGTATATTTAAAAAATAAACAAAATTTCAACAGTTCTGATAATGGCGTCTAATTTTCCATAAGCCTTTATCTGCTACATTTTACAAAAAATTCCGTTTGAAGCGGAAAAAAAATTGATTTTGCATCATCTATCATCTAATTTCTCACAATATTTATACTTTTATAAATTTAGAACTTAAGGTGGGTTCACACGAGGCTTTTTATTGTCCGCAAAAATTGTCTCTCTGCTGTTGTCTCGGCATTGTCCCCGTGTGAACACTTGAGACAACGCGGACAAAAGTTTGTCCTGACGAGACAATCATTTGCCATTGTCCCGTTGTGGTCACGTGATTTTCTGGAAGTAAACGTGACCTTCTTTGCGGACAATAATAAGCCTCGTCTGAACCCACCTTTACTCTAAAACTTTAAACATATTGTACTTCTTTACTGAACTCACAAAAAAAGAATCGGTATCCGAAAATTTTCAGATGATTATATTTTTAAACCAAGATATATATAGAAAAAAAAATCTATATAATATATAGAATTGAATAATTCGATAAAGATTTGAAAACAAAATCTTCATTGTGAGTACATTAGAAGAAATAAAGAAATATAATATTTAATAGTTTATAAAAATGTTTTTTTATACTTTTAAACAAATAATTATTCATAATAATAATCATGCCTGCTTTTATGCAAAAAATTTCAACAGCCAATATTGCCATTAGGAATCCTTAAAATATATATTAACATTTTCCCAATTATATATATTAACATTTTCCCCATTTTTCCAACCACATTATATGATCATATTAAATCATTTCAAACATCATCTAGATTTGTATGAATTCTAAAATAAACCAACACTACTGAAGAATGTGGATGCCAGTTAATTCAGAGTTTTATATAAGATTTGCAATATTTTAATGGCTAATAAAATTTTGTATATCATATCAGATGTTTCATCGTCTTTTTTTCCTTTTCTTTTGAATAACCAAATAACAATATGATTTATTTTTTAAATTTATATTTAATTTTTACAGTTTTTAAAATTTTTTCATTCAATTCAAACGCAATCAATATTTTTGGTGCAGCAGCTTGTCATGGAAAAAGCTATTTAACTACAAATGTGGCCACCAAACGTATTGTTACTACATCATAATTTTTTTCCCAATACGAATAGTGTCATCGTAAGAAAGATCGTTTTATGGTCAGCTCTGTAGGTGCTAATCGGGTGCCGCGTCAGTGATCTCAGACCTTGGTGATCATTTGGCGACAAAATGGATAATACTGGAAACTTCGAGAATTTTTTTTATCCGTCCATTTGGAACTACGATACGACTGATTGGCTTAGAAGATTATCCTTCCGACTCCCAGAAGCTATGAAAGGTTGGCACTCTCAAGCTGCTAGATTTGGTAAATTGAATCTTAGATAAGTAATGAGTCTTTGAGAAAATAGGGAAGCAGCACTGATATGCCAGCGTTGTTTGGAACCCAAGCTATTGCTGATCTGGGCCGTGTGACGAGTGATGTTGTCTACTGTTGAAACAGAATCGTGGCTTGTGTGGAGTAGAGAGTTGTGAGTGAGTCAGCAACTAAAGCGAGGAGACAGTAATAACTTCAGCCTTTAGAGAGATCGTTTCCTGCTGAATTCGGTTCGACCGCTTTGTGTGTTGTGGTCGATTACTACTTGTGGGCTACTGTCTGACGTAATGTGCTGCTGTGTACTGTTCTATGTTCGGCCGTGTATAAATATTTGTCGTCTGTGTGCTTGTGTTATTCGTGTAAATAAACGTCGTCTTTGTTTTATACTGAGGCTTGCTGATTGTATTTTCACAACATACACCCACTAGAGGTAAAGCCGGTGAAATTCATAACAGTAGAAAAATAAAAAGTAGCATATGTGAATAATGAAATTATCTGTAATATTATTAGAGGAAACACCCTCAAGGTATCCAATGGCACACGGATAAATAATACTGAATGACTAGACCGCCGAGACAACAAAACTGACGAGAACTGCGGATGAATCCTAAGGCTCACCACCGACCACGGTACAATGCTCCCCGTAGGCAGTACGCCCCGTCAATGCTGGAAGGATCCGGACCTCCACCTTTTCACCACCTCCTTAGTCATCTAACTGACATCCAACCAGCTACGAAGACACACAGATACACCATGCAAGATTGAATGATCAGACCACCGCTACAGCAACACTGGCGGGAACTATGGTTGAGCCCTAAGTGCCACGGTACAACCCTCCCGGTAGGGTATACGTAACGACATCGATGGAAGGGCCAGTGCCCTCACCTATTATGGTACCCCCCGGGTTGGCAAGATCCAACCACCATTCAAGAAGTATCTCATCCTCATGAAGTGACATCCGGGTGGAAGATATCATTAGAGGAAAAGCAGATGATTTTCATATCGCTGAAGAACTCCTAATTATGCGTGACATCAGTACCATATATAAACATATACACACAATTACAATGTTCAAATAATGATGTATAATCACTACTGTTCTGAAGTAAAGCAGTAAGAAGATATTATCTATATTTCAAATTAAACAAAAAAAATGTCATCCTTATTACTGGATAATCTATTTTGTCTCTATAATTTCCAATAATAAAAGCAAATCCGTGTTTTTATCCATTGGGTTTCTACAGCATTTAGTACAAATATCACTTTTTAATGATACAAATTAAAACATATATTTAATTCCTTAATTTAGCACTTTTTAAAAATTGTTGTATGCTTAAAATGAAACAAAGCATTCAATTGTTCGAATGAAAATTAAAAAGTCTTTAAATTGATTTTAAAAATATTTATATAATTGAAAGCGAAATAAGAGCTAATGTGCTTATTATCTGCTCAGTTTACAATAGGAATAGGAAATTGTTGCTATAATCTCTCGAAAGATAATGTGTCATAAAAGCTATATTATTCGGAACAGTTTCGGGTTTAATGATATTTTGATTCATGAGACCTGACTCCATTAGGAGGGTTAATTTGCATAATAAACGGAATGGGCTTGAGATTAATAAAATAACACGGCTTTAATGTCGACCATCATTGGAAGCTCAAACATACTTTGTTGAGGTATGCATGAGCAGCTAGCTATGAATAAATGATTTCTTTGAAATAAAACACAAGATTTAGCAACAAATCAACTAGTTGTAAACTAGTGCAACATATTGTATTTTTCATCTAAGAATGTCACTGAAAAATCTATTCGAAGGAAAGAATTATTTATTTTATCAGAATATCTTGGTTATTTTAGCTTTGTAATATATGTTGGAAAAAGTGATATTAATGATTATGATTAATATAAATGATATTAATGATTATGATTAAAATAAATAATATTAATGATTTTGATTAATATAAGTGATATTAATGATTATGAGTAATATAAATGATATTAATGATTATGATTAATATAAATGATATTAATGATCATGATTAATATAAATGATATTAATGATTATGATTAATAAAAATGATATTAATGATTATGATAGAGTTTATTAAATGACTAGCCGCTTTTGGCGACCAGCTGGTTCGCCATGTGTAATGCGTTCTAAAATTTTCAATTAAATCACATATTCATTATCCAAAATTTAAGAAACAGTTAAAGTTAAAAGATTCAGTTATTAGTAGTTAAAGAGTCGGTAACTTTATTCGGAAAAACTTTTTGAGTTTAGTACTCTAACAATTTATCGATTATGCTTCCAAAATATAAAAAATGTTTTTTTCGGTGAGGTTGCCAAAATGTTAAATATGTTTTTTTTAAAAAAAGGAAAAAATTACTGAATTAATGATACAGATATTACAAACGATTATAGAAATATGCCATTAAGTTGGGATTTCAATGCATATCCTAAATTCAACCAGGTTTACTGTAAATAAAGATAATTTATGGAATTAATTATGTATATATTGCAAACGATCATAGAATCCATTGCCTTGCATTTATTTTTTTAGAAGATATCACATTTTATATTTATGTTATTTTATCCAGTCAAGTGCTAAAAGTATCATTTCTTTAGACTTGTTTACGATGATAGTTTTTTATTTATTTGAACTTCCGGCATTGTTTTCTTTTATTTCATCCAGTCACGTGATAAAAAAAACATGGTTAAAATGTTTCTTTAAAAATTCGTTAAAAATAGAAGCTTAAGTTATACATTAAAACACTGATACCATTAGAAAGCTAATTTTTTTATCTTTGAATTGGTGTAAAAATCATGTTTGTGCGATAATATTTTCGGAATTTATAGCGGAAAAACGTCGAAATTTCGTTTAAATTTTAATTAATTCAAATTCTAATTAAAAATTTGAAAAAAGGGCTCCGAAGTGCATATTCCCGACCTCCAAGGTATACATGTACCAAATTTGGTAGCTGTAGGTCCAACGGTCTGGCCTGTAGAGCGCCAATACACACATACACACACACATTGAGCTTTATTATAAGTATAGGTAACAAATTTTGAATTTACTGTATACTTTTCACCATACTTTAAATGGTAAACATACAGATTTTTTTTACAAATTTTTAATTTAAATTTTTTTTCTAAATAATTATGCTAAGTTAAAAGATAAATAAAGTTCTTTTGAATGTTTGTCTATGCTCATGCAGAAATTTATGTATTAATCGAGTTCGAAAGTTGGTACATTGGCATCCAATTGTACATGTGAAAATGATGAAAATCAAAATACTTGAATTTAATATAAATATTTATTTTGCAGGACAAAGACGAAACACAAACTTTTAGCACTGGACAAACATTAAGACAGACTTTTAATTGCTTTTTCAGCTCAAAAGAGCAACTTTCACAATCGAATAAATTTATGTATAAAGCAAAATAGATTCCTTTCCTATCATTTCGAAATCCAAAGTTCAACTGAATATAGTTTTACATTTCTTTACTAGCAATTTCAAGAGCTCAGTTGGGAGGAAAAGGAGTGCCAAACTTGCCGAGTTATTGCATTTTCAAATCCATCATTTTTCACAAATTATAACCGGTATACATGTCAGTCCATTTAATCTATAACTTCGAAATCTGGCACATATATAGATTGGGAAGTAAGAACGTGCACAACAGGGACAATAATTTGAAATTTTATTAAAAATTTAAATAATTAAAATTAATAGAATTTCTTTTTGGAAAGGTTATTGGAAAACAGCGTCTGTACGCAGTTTTCAAATTTGGGAAAATTATCATTTGGATGCCGCTAATTTAATAATCGTAAAAGATTTTCTTGATTTTTAACAATTTTTTTTCCTATTTCATAATTTCTAACAGTAGATTATATGGTTTCTCTGAAATTCAAACAGTTTTCATTGATCAGTTCTTACTATTAACTCACTCACTCCCTACATATATGTATTCATATATCTTGCTCAAGTTTTCAATCGTTAATAAAATACTTTTTATTCATCCACTAGAGTTCAAATACATTTTTTTAAACTTCTAATGGATAACATTTGATGATAACACAGTTTTTGTTAAATATTAATCAATTAATTAAATTTTTCCTGTAATTTCCATTTGGTTTTCCAAAGTTGCCAAGCTCAGACATTACTGAAATGACACATGATCACAAATAATTTTACATAATATGGGAGATATATAAATAATATAAGAAAATAAGTAGGAATTGAATTAAAATACATTTTATACATTAATTATTTCATTATATACTTCAAAGCGCGATCTTCTCTCTTTCTTAAAAATTCTGGGAAGGGAAGCGTTTAAATAAATCCATTTAAAGTGACAAATAAAAAAGTGGAGTTAAAATATTACAAAATTTGTAAGACGCATTGTTTACAATTCTATGCTTTTAATAGCACTGTGATGTCACAAGTTTGACATCCGTTGGAAAAGTTCATGCACAGAATAAGGAACATATGAAAATTAAAATAACAGGACTTTTACTTTTGACAATTTCAGTGAAACTTAGAACGAAAGTTATATCAAAATTATTGAACTAAAACTAAGTCTAACCAATATCATCGGAGATCTAGTTAGTTGACGAAGACGACTAGAAACTAAAATGTAGGAAAGATTTATAATTGTCCACTAACTGTATCAAAAAGCAAAAATTGTAGATTTTAAATAGATTAAACATGAATTATTTGTGCGTTGAGTTTAAAATCCACGAAATGGCAACTGGTTCGACATTGAAAACTAGACATACTTATTTAGAAGTTTGTGACCATATTTGAAATCAATCATACAAAGAAATAAGTTTAAATAATTTCATTTTATTGTATAGAGATAAATTATGAACAATAACACATCTTGAATAAAAATCAGGTTAAATTAAGAAAATTTTTGAGAATTCTAAGCCATTTTTCTTCAAACTGAACTTGCGGCCCATCAACCTTTACAACTTTTACACTCTTGGCAGTGTTATAATCCCTTCTGTAATTTTCCTTCTTCGGCTTTTCCTTTCTCGCTCAAAATTTTTTGAAAAAAAGATTACTCTCGGAAAATAGTAATTTTTTAAAATATTTGACAGCGCTCAAAGTTCTTAGGGTTAAATTAGGCTGTAATCAGTTATCTTGTTAAGTTTTCTGCTCTGGTTGTTTGATTAGGATACTAATTATCGAAATAACGTGAGAAAACCTTTTGGTTTATTGGAGTTGTTGCAGGAATTTTTATGAATATGATGAACGTGACTGGTTCGTTCTTCTGAATTTAATTTTGTCGCTATGCAGTCTTTTGATGAAAAGAGAATTAACAAAAATTCATTTAATCCTTTAAAATGAGCTCGTGTCATGGAATAGAGGACCATAAGAAGGAAATCCATGTGCATTAAAGAATGAAAAAAAAAAGATACTTCTGTTTTGTTTTTGAGATAGTCAAGATATCATTAAAAAGTTTCACTACTTTAATTATAATCACTTCCTTGCATCAAGAAAATTATATTTTTCTGCATATCTTTATAATGAACTTGAGTAAAAGGGATTAAAGATTTTTTTCTGATTTTTGTATAGAAAGATTCTTTTTCTTCTGTACAAGATGTCTACAAATGTTTTTAAATCACAAAGTGTCTTTTACAAGGAAAGAGTAAAGGTCATTTATTGGAAATTAAAAAAAAACTTTAGAAGATTCTCTTTAGTCTCTTAAATATTTGATACTTTATCAGCATATCATTGATAAATTGGCATTCTAAAGTGCTACAAGCAATAAACTTTACTTTTTAAAAATTTACTTTTAGGCCGTTTTGCAATTTTGATCTTTCATTAATATTATTATGAACCTGTAATTTTGCTTTCCCTCATGATAAGTGTCTTCAAAATAATGACTGATTTATAGTCATATGTATTGGATGCTGATCAGGTGTCCCATCTGGGATCCCAGAGCTTGGCGACCATTTGGCTACATTGGCGACAAAATGGATTATTCTCGAAACTTGGAAACTATTTTGGCGAACCGTCCATTAGGAACCGATATAGTCCAGATATGACCTGATTGGTATAAAACCCTCTAGCCCCATCTACCAAGAGTTATAAAAGGCCGGTAGTCTCAAAGTGCGGCAATGTATTGACCGTCATGTACGTGGTATTCTCTCATGATTGGGGATGAGGAAGTTTGGAGAGGGAGCCCTGGCTCTGAAGTTGTTCTCTTCGTCTTACCGTGGTTCAAAAGCATGATGTCCGCCTAAAATAACCCTAAGGTTACATTATAAATGGTAATTTATTTTAATTTCATTGGACTTTCTGATGGTTGTGGGTCATTAAAAGGTTTTGAGATTCCAAAATATGTGTATCATTTCAATAGAAATATATATATGTACAAACCTAACCTTAAAATTTTTTAATCGATGGTAAAATAAAAAAAAATCACAATAAATTCGTTATTATATGTTAATTTGGTGAATTTGGATTAGTTCTATCTTCAGTTTTGTGGTTGAGAGTGAATGTGTGTTTTTTATGATAATAACTAAATTAATTTATTTTTGATATTTTGATATATTTTTATCTTTCTAAATAGAAAATAAATATATTTTTGAAGTTTATTTTATTTTTCATAAATTTTTTGATGCTGAAATTCTTTATTTGCTACATTGTGCTATATGCTAGATTAGGATTAAAATGTTTATTTTCTTATTGCCTATAATATTTATTAATTCGTTATATTTCAATGATCTAAAAAAATCCAAGCAACAGGGTTTATTCTCCCTACAAATATGAACCGACAGTTTTGTCCTTTTTCTTATGTCTTTAACCTAATGTCATTCAATATTTTATAGTTCTTGAATTTATGACACTACTATACTTGGAAACGTTTGGCCATCAGAAATATATTGCTCAAGAAATATAAAACACTTGTAAGACGTCAATATTTACGACGGCTCCATCTGGAAAACAAAATTTTATTTTCAACCTCATGCCAGGATCCTATAAAATGTAATAACCTTCACACATCACTAACTTTGATTGCCAATCATTTCTTAGATTGTCTCTCTTTTTTTTCTCAAGTTTTTCGTTACTTGGCAATATTTTTTACCTTGGCTGCATTTACAGATAAATTTATAAAGATGAAAGCATGTGCCAGTTTCAATAAAATTATTTTTTTATTTCTTTTCTTATTAGGTTAAAAACTTTTAGAAAACACGTGCCAAATATATGTTTTTTGTTTTGAATTTTGATTTTTTTTAAATATTTTCTAAAATCTCGTGTTTCATTCTTACTCGAATATCAGGCTTCATACTCTAATAGGAAGTATCAGTGTTGGATAGGTATTGTTCTACCATACAGACAGTTAAATATTAACTTCCTATACGAGATACAACAGAAAGAAATATTTATTTTGATCCCATTTTCTTACTCCAAGGCAATGAAACACTTGTGGTCATGTTTCAAATAGAGGCCTACTCCTAGGCACGTCTTCATAAAAAGGGAGTAAGATCTTGAAGGTCGCCAGAGAAACAAATACATACCTGTAATTTCTTTAATTAGACGGAAAAAATTGAATTCAAAACTGGCTTTCATTTAATTGATTACATCAATAAAGATACCTTTAACTTTCTATACATAGATATAACAGAAAGAAATATATTTTTTCATCAAATTTTCTTACACCAAGCAAATAAACACTAGTTGCCATGTTTCAAATACATGCCTACTACACAACCAGTCTACTTAAAAGGGTGTAAGATCTTGAAAGTCACCTTGGAGACAAATATATACCCGTAATTTCTTTAATTAGACCGAAAAAAAATGAATTCTAAATTAGCTTACATTTAATTGAATTCATTAATTTTTAAATAATATGCAGCCAGCCTGAATTAATTTTACTAATTTTCTTTTAAATCTTCCTATGAAATGAACTTTATTGAAATATGTCAAGCTAATGATTCTTAATTGTATAACTGTTTTTGTATTATTGGGATTTGATTTATTAATCATATTTAAGGAATCTGCATATTGAAAACCTATACTTATATTCCCAAATTTTTGAATACGGTTTTTACGAATATTTTCACAGCCTCGTACAATAATGTGAGCCGCATACCAGACAGATGGTCAAAATGCCCGATACTAATTCCATGGCTAAACTTGTTCATATAATTTGTTAATTTGGCGTAAAAGTGTAAGCTCTATATTGTCACTGAAAATTTCAAGTATATTAAGGTTCATCAAATCTTTGATAAAATTAAAAATAAATCGAGGTGGGTCATGAATAAACAAGAAAAATTTTTGAGCAGTGAGAATTTCTTTAAAATGTTTTAGTCACTTCTTTTCTATTAGGCAAGTTCTTTAACATTTTAACAGCAATGCCCGATCTTCACTCATGCATCTTATTATAAGGTATCTAATGCTAAAATTAGGTAATCTCACAAGATAAAAGTCGTAGTCGAAAAGTAAGCTAAAGATTAAACCCCTGAGAATCAACCCTGATTGAAAAGTAATTCGATACATAAGAAAACTTGTTTACTGCACCGAAACAGTTAATATAAATGAATTTTTAATACTTTTCTGGATATTTAATCTACATAATTTTAGCACTGTTAAGTATTTTTACCAGTCAAAATTTAAGAAATTAATTTAATAAATTGAAAAATGATTCATTGCTTTACATGGTACCTGAGAGGAGAGATGGGAGTGCTAAGAGTTAAGACATTTTACAATATCATATATCATATTATAGATTATGATAAGTTTGATATTAAGAAATATCTGAATTTATCTTCATTTCAAGGATAATCTGCGAATTTACAGAGAAATTTAGAATGTATTTACCTACCACAATTGCAATCGTTTTTATGATTGAAATAGATATCCTGTAGGGATTTTTTTCCATATTAATTTTTTTACTTATATTTCCAATTGATTGTATTGATTTTATTGTATTGGTTTCGAGTTAATTGATTTCAGAATTGATTTTACCTTCTTTAGCGTTTTCATTTTTAAAACGAAGGGTACCAAAAATATTCATTTCACCCAAACTGAAATATATTTCCTACTTTGCAGGGCTCTCATTTCGAAATCTATAGCATACCTAGGAAATGTGTGAAATATGAATCATATCATGCATTGCTAGCTAGTTTTAGGCATGATATACAATTTCCAGGAATTCTGTAGAATGCTGGCTTTCATACTTTGCTGTTAACATATTAAAGACTGTGCTAGACAAAGATACAAATGATTAAATAATAACTCTCTTGTCTAAATAAAGGAAGCAATTTACCTTTATTAGGAATTAATGCATGCACTAATACATGAAGACTAACAATTACTTAACTTCTTCAGTAAAAAACAATTTGTTCAAAAGTGTTTGATATTGCTTGTAAAATTTTAATTGAGAATTTAATTGCAATGCAACGAATCTATCGAAACAACAAATTACAAAATTTATGCTCCAATTTAGACAGACGGTTCAAAGAACAACACTCTTGCCTAAATAAAGAAAGCAATTTCATTTTATTACGAATTATTCCACGCAATAATAGATGAAGTCTAATAATCACTTGGCTTCTTCAGCAAAAAACAATTTGCCAAATAGTTCTTGATATTGCTCGCAAAACTTTAATTGAGAATTTAATTGCAGAACACTTCGAATCTACCAAGACATTAAATTACAAAATTTGTGTGCCGACTCAGACAGATTGGTCAAAGATATAATCGATCAAAGAACAACACCTTATCTAAATAAAGAAAGCAATTTCCCTTTATTATAATATAATCCACGTATTAGAACATGAAGGCTAAGAATTACTTGGCTTCTTCAATAAAAACAAATTGCCAAATAGCTCTTGATATTGCTCGTATAACTTTAATTGAGAATTTAATTGCAGGCACTACGAATCTGCCAAGACATTAAATTGCAAAATTTGTGAAACCAAGAAAACAAAAATTTCCCCAAGTAATTTAATTTTACCCGATAATTGTCTCGTCTGACACCTCTTCCAGAATTTCGAATTAGGTGGGTGCAGAACAATTCTCGAGTGCTCAGAAAAATACTTGAAGTAATCATTATCTCAAGCCACAATATTAATTCATGGCGAACAGTTTCGCATTCCTTTCCACCCATTATAGCCTATTAACCCTTCAACTTGAGGAGTTAACACCAATTGAAAACGAAATACTGTCTGTGTGGCTTTTCTTTATTCGGCGCCATTTTGTTCCAGAGACTCTTCTGGTTCTCAAATTACCGATTCTGGCTGCATAAACATTCCTGAGGTCGATGATTAGATATTTTTCGGTGGATTGCAAATTTCATCACCGCTTTAGTCTTTCCTAGAAGTCTCAATTTAGTACCTCAGCAGAACAGTCTTGGCTTTAACACGAAATAATTACCGCACTTGCAAACATTAATCAAGACTTCTAATTACTATTTGTCACTGAAAAGGGAAGCCTTTTCATATCTCCCGAAGTAATTATGATAAGTTTTCTCTGCAGTATAGATGACAGGTTTGTGATATATTTGTTCCAATGGGTAAAAGTAAAAATTGTAATGGATGATTATTTTTTTAACATTTTTTTTTGGAAAAGCTTTGATTAAAATAACAATGTGCCAGCGAACGAGGATTAAAAAAAGTCGTTACGAACATCCATTATTAAAAAAGCAGATGTTTAAATAGAAATATCTAAACAAACGTGCTTAAGTTTTGCTAAATTATTTATGAAAGCAAGAGTGTGGAGACAAAATAATAAAGCTTTAATCAAACAAGGTATTTATTCCTGGTTTTGGGGGAAAAGCAATTAGCAGAAATAGTTGTAGTTTGAAGGCCGAGAACTTGCATCGTTTTGACATCAGAATGATTGAAAATGTTTTAAATGTAGAGTTTAATTTGTTTTCTTTTTTAAATTTTGGTTTGTCGATAATTTGAAAAGCTTTCTAAGAGATTGTCTACGACGTCAAAACTGAGTGATTTATGATCCATTATTGCATATTTAAGGGAACACTTCAAAATTGATCATTGTAATTTTTAATCTGTGTTATGAATGCAATGTTGGTTTTTAAAATGTCACTTAACACTCTGGGGAGTAAGTTATTCACAGCTCCATTAACGATATGCACGCAATCATTATTTTGCTACAAATGTATACGTAAGATATTTATTCTACGGTTATTTTAATTCTTGATACATTCATTACAGGAAGACTTTAATTACGAAAAATGTTTTTGAATCAGTAATAACTAAAATACAAGAACTGCTATTTTGTTAAATAATGCTTTTCAATAAATATTATTCTTTAAAAATGTAAACACGCATTCTTTAGCTGAAATTTTATTTCAAAAAATATCGTCTGCTAAGTGTCGAAAGGAAACATGAGTTAAATGTTTTGGCATTCAAAATGATTAAAAATTATAATGAATGAGTTTATTTCATTATTATTTTTTCATGCTTATCGAACATAATATTATTTTGAGCGTTTATCAATTGACTTTTATAAGAAATTTAACTATTTTTCAAAAATAAATAAATAAAATAAAAAATATAAAATATAATGTGACTATTATGGTGATATTTAACATATACCCAAAATGCATTCTAATTTGTCAGACAACAAATAATTAAAATGTTAGAGGAATCATATAATTATATTCTCGATCTTTAAAAGAAGTACGTAATTTTGTTTTATATTATTTCAGTTAGTAAATACATATCTGAAAAATTTATAAATGTCCAAATTCTAAAATTTTTTCTCTATCCTAAACTTATGAAAATATTTTTAAAGTATTTCAAATCAAATATTTGGGTTCATATTTCAGTAAAATTGTTATAAAATATTATATATCACTATTTCAAACTATATTAACCCCTTCCAGTAAACTGACGAGCATTGCTCGTCATTGTTTTTTCATACCATATAGCACAATGACGAGCTATACTCGTCACACAATTAAAGTGACTGAAATATGATAATGAATCCGTTTAAAATTTCTAGTGAACTGCATTTGGCAGCACTTTTGTCACTTACGCTGATAGCATAGATCTCTATTATATTATTTACCGTTAGTTTATCTTAGTACAAGTTACGACGAAATTTCTGTTAGTTAGTGGATTTGATTCTTATAAGCGGTTAGCGTTAACATCGTTTTTACTAAAGAAAAAGCATGCTGTGAAGTAAACGCACTAACTAATAAGAATTGTGCACATCATGAAGATCAAAATCTTTGAAATGATTCAGAAAGAAGCATCTGGAAATCTGAAGAAATACGCATACATATACCTGATACAGATAAGGAAATGCATAATAGTAAAATATTGCCAAGAAATTGTAAACATTTTGAAAGACTAATACGTGATTTCTGTAAATGCTATGGAATCGTAGGCACATCATCAGAATGGATTTGATAATGTGTTAGATGTAAAGATAATTTATGAGAGTGTCTGGCGCAAAAGTTAAAACTATTGGCTAATCCTAAATCATCAGAGATTCTTGAAGAAGTATTTAATATGAAGTTAGAATAACTGTTATATCCATGTTAATAACATAATTTTAATTAACAATATGTAAAAATTAGGAAATAAACTAAGTTCTCTTAAATAAAAAATAAATGGCAATTTCGCGCATAATGCTTCCTTATTAAATCTTACTGGAAAGGGTTAATAAACACCGAAAGAATTTTTATTCTTCGAAAAAAATTAGTTCGCCATTTTTAGTTTTTAAATTATGAATTTTAAGGCTTTACACTCATTAATACGTGCAACAATTTGTTGTAAAGTTTTGGAATTTAATAATATTTTTCTAAATACATCTATAAGAATCAGAAGTCTGTATGAAAATGAAATTCATAAAAATTTCAACAGTACATTTATTGATCTGAACCATATATAAAAGGATTCTTTACTTTATAGGAAAAGGTATTTTTAGCTGAAAGTATAGTCTTATTTCTAGCCATTTGAAAATTAGCAATTTGGACCCGATTAGAATGAATACTTTGTAAGCTCATAATATCCACACTTTGTGTATGCACCTTATTTGTAACTAATTATTATACATGTTTTTTAAAAAAGTCTCTTTTTTTGAATAAATCCACATACTTTACATATTTAAGCATTATTGATGTTGAAGTACAAGCATTAAATTTTAATACGACTTATGTTTTTTTTTAAATTAGAAATTTTCATAAAACGATAAATATATATATATCTTGTATGATATTATCTATTTCGTGCTTTTTCAAAAATTTGATTATGTATTCATTATAATCAAGTTTTGAAATATGATAAATGTATGTAGTATAATTGAATGAAAAGCAAATTTGCTGAAAAGAAATTAAAATATTTGCTGAAAAGAGCAAATATTTTAATTCTAATGAATTTCAAATATTGAGGTGGAACATGCATGAATTTTATAACTCTTATAGCCTTAATAAATTTGTTACATATTTTTTTGTACAGATGCAGGAAGAAATTTGCTCCTCTAAATCTTTCAATTCCACTATCTGAGAATACTATCAAACTAGCTTATTTTATAACATGAGAAAAAAAATTCACTTTTTCATAATGTTGATTTAAAATTGAAAGTACAATAAACAAGCTGAAGATTTGATGTTACAAACCACTTTCCAGGAGAAATTTTGGAAATTTATGAGAAAATGTTAGCACTAATATTCTGCTCAGAGAATTCTTGCATCCGTTGAGTGAGTTTTGAATCTAGATATTTATAAGCATGTATTTCATTTACTAGCAAATTTTCAAATTTCATTTTAAAGGAAATTAAATTATTATTTTCGTTTCAAATACTATACAAAAATAAGCTATTATTACTATTTTCAAACCATTATATTAATATTACTGAAATCTATATTTATCTGATTTAAGGAGTGCAATACTTTCGAAATACAAATAGCAAGATATCATGTTAAACTGAATTACAAAGTTATAATAAATGCTATAGAAGTTGCTTCCAATTTAACTAATATACAAGCCTGTGCACTTCTACCTTTGTTTCACTAAATTTAATGGAAAAATAGAAATGTTTTGTAAGTCTGCCTTTTCTGTATCACAGGGTTTTGAGTCTGTAAAATTGTTTCTCTGAGAAATTATTCCCATGTAATGGAAACGAATTTCAGTTACTATAATGGATATTGAAATGATTCTAATTCACACATCCTTGACCTTGGAAATGATTTTTAAAAAAGCAAGTAATTTTAAAACAAGCCAATTCGATACCTGTTTAGGTCAACAAAGAAAATTTTTATTTTAGTTACTTTTTATTAAATAATTATTTAAAAAAATATTAAGTATAAAAAGTTATTGATTTTCGCCAGAATTGAATTCGCATTCTTTCATCTTCAAGTGAAAAATACTGAAATCCTTGCTTTTCACCTACTGAGCTATTGCCTGCTAATTTCAATTTTTCATTACAAACTGTTAAAACTCTAGTTAAAGTATTAAAAATTAATTATATTTGATGAATAAATTAATGTCCGAAAACAATAACTGTATTAATATCAAGTGTCATCGACTACAAGTTTTAAAAATGAATTTGAACTCCAGTGAATGAATAGATTTTATTAACGATTGACATTTTATATAAAACAAATATATATATATATATATATATTGTGAACCAATAGTAAGAATTGAAATAAACAAAAATGAAGACTTAAAAAAATCGTTGGAGTTGTGACGATATTAATATGGGAATCAGAGATTGCATTTTTTCCCTAGAGCATTCAATACTTCGGAGCTAGTGAATTATCTCTCTCTCTGAGTTATTTATCTCACGATTAACGATCTGTCTCTTTGCAATTCGAGCTTTTACTGTGCGCGGCTGTTATTTAATTAGAGACTTTCTGCTTGCTTGTGTAGTGTTAACTTTTGCAAGTGGTGCCTTTGTGCACATTTCTAGTAGGAGTTTCTGTATTAATATCCAAATTGTTCTTATACATAATACAATTAGGTTACATCAACTATAGTATACATAAGTTCACACATAATAGAAGGGATAAACGGCAATATGGATGAAATCAAGCTAATGATATCGCAAAATTATGCCAGATGCGTATAAGGTCTGTGAATAATTCAAATAATATTATACAATCAACATATCTTCTAAAGATTTTTTTAATTAGTTTCGATAATTTAATTGAATGTATTGCCAATTGCTACAACTAATTCTAATGCGAATTTGATGCATTCTTGGACAAATGCCTTTTAAGGGCATTTGTTTCGAAATGGAATTTTCGCTTTTACTTAAAAGTGTTATGCATACACATTTTAATTTGAATATATAATGTTTTGCAGTATAGCTGATTGGTTTAAATTCATGGTTTTAGGTCTTAATACAAGCAAGGTGAAAATTTAAACAAGGACAAGTTTTACATTTATAGCATAATATCTCCAAAATTCTATAAATTCGAGCACTAAACATCACCATAGACGTGATAAAAAAAATACAAAAATATGATTTCTCCAACGTTACGCGTATCTTAAGGGTAGTTTTTTTTATCCGAAAATATTTCCTTTGTTTTGTTGATATTTTTTTATGCTACCACCTATCTGAAAGATTTGTTAAACCTTTCTAGAGTTACCATAACACATAAGCCAACGAATACGGATCGCAATCTGGTGTAGCATTCTTTTAGAAGCGTAGTAATATTAAGGTAATAAATAAGCCTTATTTCTGCCTGGCTAGCTACCTGGCTTTCGTTGGGGAAGTACTTATCGTTGAGCTAGGGAACTTTGTTCTCTTTCAACGTAGCGGAACCATTTGTTGTCTTATGAAGTGGTGTGTGATTACTAAGATGATCATATAAATAAAAGAAAATATACAGAATTTTCATCCATTGATGTTATTTATTTATGCATTATCCACAGTTGAAAATACTAAGGCATTATTTTGGTCATTGTAAGTAGAAAAATTTCATTGATCAGCCACGACAAACATTAAAAAAAATAATTGATGAAAAATTTGAAAACTAGTTGCATAATATCATAGTTTCGTCACCGGTTAAGCAATAAATCATAAAATTAATTTTTAGCAATGCGCCTTCAAAATCAAACGATGACGTTTTCAGACGCCAAACACAATACAAATAGCCGCATAATATATTTTGAGATAAACTCATAATGAAATGAACAAGATTTCTTTTTATTAGATAAAAAAAATCTATCGATTGTTGGAAAGGATTGTGTATTCGGAAATTTAAATATTTCCAAAATACAGTGCCGAAAATTTGCCAAAGAAGAAAATGTAAATGTTGATTGAGCAGATGGTATGAAATTGAGGAAACCTTTTAAAAAAAGATGTGTAAATTTTTCCGCAATAATCAGTCATTTAACTATGACTATTCATTTTAACATAAATTTTGTCAAGTCATCTTGACATAAACAAATTTTAAAAAAAATCAAAGAAATTTTTTAAACGTAAAAACATAGCATTGTTCGACTGAATTAGAAATTACCAAGAGGTATAGATCTCCCGTTTTATTTATCTTGTTGTCTGCATTAAAGGAGAATACCCGATATACAAATGAAGTACATGGAATTAATGGTATGCAAACACGGTACAGAGAATCCGAGATAATGGAAAAAAATAAATAAATCATTTTATAAAATGCAGAATATTATATTTCTATACCAAAGAATGTAAACAAATAGTGTTTTTTTTAAATTTATTCAGGTTTAAGGGTATTATAAAGGACGCATGCCATTAAATGACATATGCATTGCATCTTATTAAAATTTATTTTAGCTTTATGTTGAAAGATAGTTTTTAAAATATTCATGGCCTTGTATATACGGCGTGCCACAGTTAAAATTTATATTGACGTATAAACACGTCGAATGCAGTTTATTAGTTAGAAAGGGAAATTTTGAAATAGTTTTTTTTTAAACTTTATTCCTAAAAAAAATAGTCAGGTTATTTTTAATTGCATTCTGGCATTCTCTTTCATTATGAATAGTTTTTTGTTCCTGTTATCTTAAAAAAATATGAAAATGCTACCGAAAACACTTGATATTTTTTTACATAGGAAATTAATTTTCTTAAAACCGATCTATCTAATACAATATTGGATGTTTTCTTTTCTACATTTCTTTATAGAAAAGAAAAATAACATACCATTGATAACAAATACTAATTTTTCAAAAAAATAATTAATAAGATAATTTGATTTCAAAAATTGAATAGGATCTTTTATTATTCTTTCGAACTGTTATTTAAATATTCAGGCCTACATACAAAACGAGTTGAGTTATGAGATATTAATTGTATCGTTTATATCTAATTTTAAAGCAAAATGTCTATTTTGCCTACATAAAAAAATATTTACCAAACTATCTCAATGTACCGCATCCATCACATATCCTCTGAACCTTTCAGAATGCATATCGAGATATTTCGGATCAAGTAATAACACTAAAATTTTCAACCTCTTCGAACTCTAACAAGATTCCACACTCTCCAATTTCACGCCTTCCTTCTTTAAAAAAAAATGCACGGGAAAAAAATAGGCATCCAGAGTATTCCACACCTGAGGGAAGAAGAACAGCACGACAGAAGCTTCTACGAACGGAATTTTAAACCATTCCCTGTTCGCTGAAAAATGAGTAAAAACAACCACAAGCCATTCAGAAAATGACTTCTGTTCCTTTCTTTTTTTTTTCTGCTTCTTCCATTGGCCTGAGGGGACAAGCAGTGACATCGAAAGACAACTCTATTTGCTGTTTCCAGCGATACAAAAACGCAGAAAGGGAATGAATTCCGGATTATTCTAGAAAAGGAAGAAATATCACCGCGCGTATTCAGCCGTGGGTATAAATATGAACTTAAGACTCGAGCAAATGGTGGAACAGATAGACGATTCATTGTGCATATGGAATACGTTTGTTGCCCTTCCTCGAATGGGAATCTGTGGGGCCTAAGTCGGATGGAATGAATTGCTTATGTTTGCAGTGATTGAAGATACTGGGGCAAACTGGTCTATGTCCATGGGTTTGTTTTTTAAAGCCGCTTGACGTGAAAAAATTAATAATAGCTAATAAAATTACATATATTATACACATGATATCGGATTGAAATATTAATTACTAATGACAAAATAGGTATAAAATCAATTTTCTTAAATAAATAAATATATACAATAAATAATTATAAATAAATATTTTAAAATTTATATCTTATTACATTAGAAAACTTAAAAAATATTTATTATAAAAAAGATACTCAATATAAAGGACAAAAAATGATCAGTTGATAACAAGGGCTCATAATATAAACATCACGATGGAACTCAAGCAGTCTGAAAATGGGTTACCTTTATTAAATTTGCATTTCCACCATATCTGTTATAGATAGCACGATAAACTTTAAAATTATTTTAAACAAACATTAATAGTTTTATAAAAAATATACAAGAACTTATATTAATAAAAAATATTTAAAAACGTTCTTAAATTTGTTGTGCTTTCTGTTCAACTCCATTTTCTTTATGGAATTAATAAGCCGTGTATAAGAAAAAAAAAACTTTTCTGTAATGCTACTTACTGATGGAAAATGCAAGCTACATCCCTAAATGATGAAATACATGCATATTTTTGTTAAAATTTTATTTCTCCAGATAAGAAAAACGAAAAAGATTACAGGTACATATATGTGCACTTCAGGACTGAAGAGGTTAATGAATCGACAGTAAAATGTTCACATTTATTGTACCGAATGCCTGTAAGTTCAGTACTATAAATGCAAACATTAAATCAAATAATAAATCAAAATATCTCTAGAAACGGTTAGAATTAATGTTTCAATGCATTAGGACAGCTTTGAGTTTTTTCGGTTTTAAATAAGTCACAGAATTTTATAATAATATATTTACAATAACAATTCATACGAAGGAATGAATTAAGAGTGGAATGCAATTGTACCTCATAGTTACATAATTGATTAAAGTTACATATTGGTGATTAAAAATTAGATGCCTTAGTGATGAATCAACTATCTTTAAATTCTATGATTGATTACTGAATTACTTAAGATAATTAAAAGCATGATGTAAATTAATTAGAGTTTAATCAAAATGAGTAAAAACAAAAACAAGCCATTCAGAAAATGACTTCTGCACCTTTTTTTTTCTGCTTCTTCCATTGGCCTGAGGGGACAAGAAGTGACATCGAAAGACAACTCTATTTGCTGTTTCCAGAGATACAAAAACGCAGAAAGGGAATAAATTCCAGATTATATTAGAAAAAGACGAAATATCACCGCGCCTATTCAGCCATGGGTATAAATATGAACTAAAGACCTCAGCAAATGGTGGAACAGATAGACGATTCATTGTGCATATGGAATACGTTTGTGGCCCTTCTTCGAATGGGAATCTGTGGTGCCTAAGTAGGAGGGAATGAATTGTTTTTGTTGGCAGTGATTGAAGATTCTGGGGTAAAGTGATCTATGTCCCTGGGTTTAATAAATCTACTTATTTGAATTGAATTTATTGAATTGAATGTATTTAAATTTTGCCTTTCACAAACTGTCCTCAGAAATGGCTGGAATTACTTTTTCAAGGCATTAAGACAGATTTAATCGTCTTGCTATTATAAATAAGTCATGAAATTCTATAATTATATTTCTACAATAATAGTTCTTTCGAAGAAATGAATATTTGGGTCTCATTAAAGGTGGAATACTATGTAATACCTTAATTATATAATCTACTGATGATTAAAAATTTAGTTGATTCACTAATGAACCATCAATCGATAACTTTCATGAAATTAATTAATTACTTAGGTTAATTTAATTAAAATCATGGTATTAATTAATTAATTGTTCAAAAAATTAATAATTATTTATCTATTACTAAAGAATATAATTATTGCATCGTTTCAGTTACTTTTAATGGAATTCATGGTGAATGCAAAGCCTAGATAATCTTATGTTGAATTAATTATCAATATTTAAAATAAATAATCTTTTTCATTTCATAATTCATGTTTTTTAATTACCTTTATCTTGAATCAATACTGAAAGGGAAATTACATTACTGAATACTTGGATAAAAATGCGATTTTAAGATTTTGAGAAATGAGGAAACTAATACAGGTAGACATTTTTTTAAAGTTAACTCCATTGTTTAAAGAACTAAATTGCTTAAAGTATTGCTTAGCTGCGTTGTTTAAGAAATGATTATTTTAAATTGAAATAAAGAATGTAATGGTTTGTACGAGAAAAAAGCCAGTTTCGTTATTGCTCATGAACCTATTCAACAGTTTCAATTATTATTCCATATTTCCTCCAATTCCATATTTCTTTCTATATTTTCTACTATTATTCCTTATTTCCTTCTACATTTTCTACTAATATTCCATATTTCCTTCTACATTTTCTACAATTATTCCATATTTTATATTTTTTACTGTTATTCAATATTTCCTTCTGTTCAATAATTATTTCTTTCCTTTCAGTTATTATTCTATATTTCCTTTTATTCTGCAATTCTTTTTACAATTTCCTCAATTATTCCATATTTCTTCATATTCTATTTTTTTTTCTATCTTTTCTAATATTATTCCAAATTTCCTTCTATTCTATATTTCCTACTATCTTACCCTTGGAATTCACTAGATAGAAAGTAAATCTAAATAGCTATTAATCGAATGAAGTCTCTATTTTTAGTTGAAACGCCATTAATTAAAGTGGATTATGTAATCCTTGATGAATAATTTATTACTGATAAATGTAACATTAAATGAACCATTTCTTAATTAATAGTAAAATGATGTAAGGAAAATATGCTGAAATATTTTGGTATCAATACGTTGTTTCAACCTTTTGGAAAATTCTTTTCTAAATTACTATTACTCCTACTAATTACTCTAAAACTTTAAATTTCTTGTTTCTCCGGACATATAAATTAGTCATAATGCAAAATAATTAATCATGTGCTTTTTTTCATAACGAGTACACTCGCTAAAAAAATTTAACTGATTAATGGATATGTTAGAAAGTTTTTACAGTTAACTAAATTAATATACTATGTTTATAAATTATGATATTAAATTAATATACTATGTTTATAAATTATTATACTAAATTAATGTACTATGTTTATAAATTATTATATTAAATTAATATACTATGTTTCCTCCTTTATTTCTTATCAACAATAAAATATTCACAATACTGATCAATAAAATAATAAATAATTATTGACTTTTTTATACTAAAGGGGAGAAAACAAGAAATAAACAATATTATTAGTCAATAATTTTCAAAGAATTATTTCCTAAGTTCTTTTTCTTTGTCTGTGTTGTGTTTAAATTTATGATTTCAAGATAATAATGAATTCTGAGAATATATATACTTTTGAAGAACTTCTGATATTTTTTATTTGACTCTCTTATAATTATTCTGATTGTGCACTTGGATCATTTCCAGGAATTTTCAGAAAAATAAATGGAAAAAAAAATCGAAAGTCATCTTTGAATTAAAAATATGCAAACGCATTCTTCAAATTACCATGCCGCTCACTTTAAAACATAAAAATTCATCATTTTTTGAAAAACAAACGTTGCACACAACACAAGCTGTTCATTCAAAAACATGATCTTACCATCGATTAAAATGAAAAATTCTTTGTGAAATGGCGATATGCTTCTCAGAAAAATTCTACCGTCATTTTTTTTCCTCCAAAAATATTAATAACAACGGTTTAATCCAAGGAATAAAAGGAGACAAAAGGTAAAGGAAAAAAATGTGAATGTGATCCGAAAAAGAAATGACTGATGTTACATACACAAGATAGCAGATGAGATGGCGTCTTATCTAAAAGTAACTTCGCTTGGAACAGTAGTTATCGCAGGAAACAAAGTAATAAGTAAAAAAAAAGAAAAAGAAAGAACGGATCGTTGTCGTCAAGTATCCGTTCTTTCCGGAGATATACAAGAAAGAACTGATTCGTGGCAAAGTGACGTAAGCAGAGATCGTAAATATGTATTATAGAATTTTATCATTTCGTTAATACATAATGGAAAATTTTGGGCAGTGGCAATGTTTGATTTATTTTAATGGAATAATTAATTATTTCATTAGTCAACGTAATTAATTATTTATAAATACCTGATTTCGTATTCTAATACGAACGCAAGTCTGTTTATGCACGAAACCTGTGTTGATGAAATCTATCTATATTCTAGTTTCACGCCTGCTATTGATTAATGTTCTTCTGAAATAAAATTATCGATTATTGTGCTCTTCCAAGATGAGGTTATTGATAAGAATTCACTTTAAATGTTTATCGGTATACATTATTTATTATTTTTCTAATATTCAATTTCCGTTTTTAAAATATATGCCAAGTTCTTAGATTATACTTCCAGACTTCAATTATAATCTTGCACGACATGCCACAATGCATAAGACTGATGGATTAGATTAAATTTTTTCAAAATAAAAATTTATTTCATGGTATTCTTTACTTTAAAATCCTTAAGAATATTTTACATTTTAAGATTAAAAATGATTGTGAAATATTCTGTATACTATTTTGAAAATAACTCACGAGAATTAATATTTTAAATCGTACGAAATTTTCATTTATATAAAAAATACTCATGCTTAGATGTAAATAAATTTATTTCGGGAATTAGCAATTCAATTTATAATAAAATCTAATGAAATTTAACAGATTTTTTAAAAATAAAATTAAGCACGTACCACGCTATACAATCTGAATAAGTAAATAATGAATCAAATAATAAAATTAAAATAAATTGTAAATATAATTAAAAATATGGTCTAAATCTTTTACGCCTGATGTATACTTTCCTGATAGGTTTATAAAAATTTATTTGCTGATTAATAATTGTATAATCATGAGTAATGTCATTTATCATACAAGATTTATTAAAAAAATAAGAAATATATCTCTTATTTGTTTTATATCGTAAATCAGGACTTTTATAGCTTATATCTTCTAAAAAATTGTAAAAATAAAAGAAATGACTGTACATAATTTGGAATTTGTTATTTTCTCTTTTTGCACTAATTTTAAAAAACAATCATCTTACATTCCTCGAATGCAATATTCATCATGAAATTTTCCAAAAAAGAATATTTCTTCGTTATTACATCTTCTCAAAACCATAATTAATGCTATACACCAAAGGAAAAAAAATCCCAATTTTAAATTTGGCATTAAATTATAAAATTTCTGTTATAGATTTCATAAGTTCAAAATAAAAAAAAAACTTATGATTAAACTAAAGTTTATCAAAGAGCATAAACTTTCCATTACCATACATAATTAATTAATTTCTAAGCTGTTATTTAAGAACTCAATTTGAGCTGGAGCATCTGGATAGAAATGAAATTTTAAGCTGTCTGCAGCGTAGGAGTTCCTTTTCTTCATATCAAAGCTCAAGTTCATCAGGACCAGACGAAAGTAAATCTAAATTGTTGACTTCCAAACTATTTCAGTTTGTTTGTTGAATATAACTTTGGATTGTACATCAACATAAGTAGATTAAAAATATTTTTTAAATGGTAATTTTAATAATTTATTAGCTATCAGAGTATAAGTACACATAGGCAACAATATTTTTTAAAAGTTTTTATAGTCTCTTGAAACTTGGTGTATTAGGACTTACTTTCATCTGTTTCTGACGTTCTGGTACAATTATATAAAATAGTACTACAAACCATCAAATTATGCATAGTAATATCTACAGTTTCAATTAAAAAA
This sequence comes from Argiope trifasciata, assembly GCA_026543055.1. NCBI lineage: Eukaryota > Metazoa > Arthropoda > Arachnida > Araneae > Araneidae > Argiope > Argiope trifasciata. The sequence goes on along the minus strand of JAPMOQ010001578.1, from coordinate 3,924,860 downwards.
TAATACTTATTATAAATTTAATAAAAATTTTAAATACTTATAAAATTTTAAATTTTCTTATTAAGCCTGCATTTTTTAGATTGCCGTCTGGTTTTTAAATTTCTCTAGGGCTGTTAAGGGACGGATTTTTAAAATTTGAATTTTTGTAAGTATCAAAGAAGAAATTTGAATCAGTATTTATCTCTCTAAATTTCTTCGTCACACTAATGAAAAGTTATTGGATTTCAAAAGACTTAGCATTTATCAAACTCGTCTGCACATTTCTGGTACAATCTGACCTCGAACGTACAGTCCTCTAATTTTTGAATCCGGGATTTTACCATCAAGTTAAAGTGATACTTCACATTACTCTAAAAAATCGTTCTGAAGTGAACATAAGATTTTCCATTGGAAATTTTTGGGTGGAGCATTTTTGTAATATTAGAGGCTTAAAAATTTTAAGATGTAATTTTCAAGGAAAAGTGATAGCCTCTAATCAGCTTCAAACTGAATACGATCTAATCAAATTCTGCCAAACCACCACTATTTTTCATAAAAAATTTTCAACTGAAAAATTTTTTAAATATAAAAAATTATAAGATGCGAATTTCAAGGAACACTGTTAGATTCTGAACATCATTAAACTGAATATATTCAAACTCGGCCAAACCAAATTATCGACTTGTTAAATTAAATTATTGTATGTTTTAATCCACGCACAGCAAAGCAAACGGTATTTTCATTTTGTAACTGCAACCTCAAATAATATGGATAAATTTTCTATGAGAACACAGCAGCAGTGGCATATAATAAAGAGCAAATTAAGAGCATACGTGTATAATCTATACTAGTGCTTTTATCAATAAAGATTTTTAGAAAACAAAGGAACTGAAGAATGAAAAGTGTAATATGTGACAAAGCTATTTTCACAGAGAACATAGAAATGAAAAAAAGAGCATGACTTCAAAAATAATATTTTTACATATTCAATCTCCATACATGACATATGCCACTTCAGCTGGTTATATAGAAGACATCGCATTAATGTTGCCCGAAGGACATGAAAAAAAATACATACAGTTATCATCATGATTTTGTTCGTCCTAACATCAGGATTTTAACTTCCTGGAAGCACTTGGGCCGGACTCAATCACTGGAATTAGCCGGAATCTACCCAGTTTCCGCATAAAATAAATCTCGTGCATTAGAGGCCATGACAGATGCTTCTGCAGAACGTATGTTTTCTACCATTCGAACCCGTTCTTTTCCCTTCTCCTTTTATAAATGTTGATAGCGGGTTATCATGCGAGAGAATTGATTTTGCAGAAGGTTTTAGATTTCGAATTTTTATTCTACCCACATCTATTTCGACAGGGGGGGGGGACTCTGTTTCAAGACCAGCGAAGGAGATCCTAATGCTTATAATGCGGAAAGAACTTGGAAAGTTATTCGAATATTCCATGCTCGAGGAGCCTTGAACTTTCCTGTCCAGCTGTTCATTTGAATTGGAGTTATTATTTTTAGATTCTTATCAATAAATAAAGTTGAACGACAAACATGAACGGTTCCTCTCTTATTCCGTTCCTGCATATATTTGGTGGAATATTGTGAGATACATTTTCGGTTTCTAGTATGCTTCAATTAACTTGTAAATCGATTGGATTATATGCATCATTTTGTTCTTCCGCTGCTTTTAAATTGGTTTTACATCTAAAAATATCTGAAAAATATAGGTCCTATTTTTATTTTAAGAAATTGAAACTACCTGTACCTTCTAAATCGATCTTTTTTTCAATTTTTGTCTCATAAAATAGAAGAAATTCAATTTTCTTCAAACATATATTAGTGCATAGGTGCTGAAAGCTGATAAAGTTACATTATAAGTCATAATTAATTGGTGCCTTCTTTAAAAGCATCTTTTCTATAACAAATTTAGGTACACATGGTAAAAATTATTTTCCATGCTACCATAATAGATCTCATATTACAATATTTACAGCATTATACATTAATTAAACTTGTTTAGTTACATCTAGGTAGTACTAGAGATTTAAGAGATTTCTTAAAATAAAAAATACTATCTGTTTTTTGAATCTTTCTTTACTATGATGACATTCAATACTTTGATCAAATTCAATATTAATATATTAAAATAAAATAAAAATTCATCATAGTACTTGAGATTTTATTTATTTATTATTATAATTTTGAAATAATTTTTTTTAGAATTCTTTCCTTTGGGTATACTGATTTGTAATTAGAAGAATGTTTCATCACAGTAATATTCTCTTTGTCATTATAACACAAATACTATCAAAAATAAATATTTTTATGCTATTTCATTATGAAAATAGTTCAGTTATTCGATATAAACTAAACAACTGATCAAATAATAACTTCCAAATATCTATTTGGCTACCATTTAAGATTTTGAGCATTTTCGGCATTTTAAAATGTTTCCGTTTTTTTAATGACTCAGTCAAAATTATTGTAATGTATAAATTGGTTATACATTTTAAAAATTTTCATTTCAGATAGGTAATGCATATTCAAAATTTAAGATATTCTGTTACGTGGTAATTAATTGACGCGATACAAAGAAAGTTATATAGGAAATAAATATTGCTTATTTATTTTATAATCGTTTGATTATTTATTTATCGTTTCGTATAATTAAAAAATAGTCGTCACAAAAATTTAAAAAAAATCGAATTTTTTGTCGCCACTGCCTAAAATGACTTTTGAAAAAACTATGAAATTCAAACTGCTTTGGCAGCCATTTATGGTATCAAAAAAAGAAGAAATGGGGTGGGGGGGGGTTTACATTTTTCTTTTTTTTAACATATTTTAGATATAAGCTAATTATCAGGAATATAAACTATTAATAATTAGTGTAAATTGTATGAAAGATATAGATAATATAGTTCATTTTTTGCATTGAGTACGAATATACTTCATATATTTTTATAATAAAAAACTGTATCAAGCATTTAATAAATTACATTCTAGTAAACGCAAGTATTTTGCGGGGTAAGCATAAATACTGTCGGGAACAATTTTTCTGTCTATTTTTCTCATGTTCTTAACATCGTTTAACAGCCGATCGTAAAATATTTTTATTGAAAATCAATTTTTCACCTTTTGTACATTTTTGCTCAAAATATTTCGGCAGAAATATTTGAACTTTAAACAGTTTTAGAGTTTTCATGATTAAGTCTAGGGCCATGTCTGGAAGCATTTCTCTGGGGTGTAAAATTTTCCTCACTCAATACAATTGGCTTTTTCTTCTCAGGCCTAAATGCATCTTCCCTGACATCAAAAATACCTTTTCTGATATTTCCTCTAATTTTGCAAATAAAACAATAAAATAAAATAAAAAACAGCAATAATTTAGAAGAATTATTCACATATATTCCTATATTCCCCAATATCACAAGCCGTAAGCTTGCTTTTTGAAAGTTATTACGAGGCTGTCATGGCACAATATGACAGACATATTGAATTTCAAAATTGCTATTTTTTTTAATCATAGCAATGAATGACAGAAGCATGCCTTGATTTTTCATCGCAATTAGAATTTGGTAAAAGCTATTATTGAAGCGTTGTTGCTAATTTATAGAATGTTTAATGTGAACTTTATAAATAGAGCTTATTTATGGGGGAAACTGGCCATTTTTGCAATGATGTAACTGATAGTTACGAACAACATCCGTTTGATAAAGTTCATTGTTGTTCTATTACTTATTTTTAAAATTAAATAAAATGCCATCAAAATAAGTGTTATATTTATCAGTTTTAAGTCACTAATATCAAACTTTCTCTAAAAAGTAAATTTTTCATAACTTTTGATTTCAAAACACACAGTAAGTGAAGCGGCATCTATAGTGAGAAGGCAGAGTAGTAAATTACTTGTTGAAGAATTACCAAATACATATTATTCATTAACATTGCTTATACAATAATGAATAGAAAAGAAACTGAAAACTGAATTTTTTGTTAAATATTCGTATAGAAGGAATTCATTTTAAGTAGTTAATAAATATTTAAATTTTCTGAAAATATAAATAAATATTCTAATGAAGTTAAATATAATTGTTTTCAAAATCTTTCCTACCAGAAATAGGTTAGATAATTTGTATATAGAGATAAAATAACTGGAATTCAATCAAGGTGTATATATTTCCAAATTTACTAAAATGTATCTCATTTTAATAACTGCAATCCTGGTAACACTATACATTCTCTATTCATTCTATGCTTAGTAAAATTTAGAAAACCATAAACTTTAAAATGGCTTCTTAAAAAATAATAAACTAATTCAATAGATTTTTAATGAATTATTCATTTTCAAGTAAAAAAGAAAGAAAATAGTTGAAATCTAAGATACTTCGGAAACAGAACTCCTTCACACAAATTGTAACAAAACCTCATTTTCAATCAGAAGCGAAACGATCTTTTAACATCAAGATTTCCTGAAACTCTTATATTACAAACACTAATTTATGTTATCACTAGAATTGCTTGCAAAGTGATACTTCCCAAATAACAAATTATTTAACAACATCCTATTGCTTATAGCTATTAGCTCTTTCATCGCATCCGTATACAAGTTGAAAGCCGAAACAGTCTACCTTTCTCTTATTTTTCATTCTAATTCCTTCCTCTTCTTACTTCTATCTTAAGCAGATAAATTAATAAATAACGAAAAACCGATTAACCCTCGAGTTCAAGAACTTCCCCCTTCGCATAAAACAAGTGATTATTCTAACAAATAGTCTCGGGTCTGGAGAAGAGCTTAAATTGTAAACATAGAAACATTCCAACTCCGGCTGCCCATTAACTTAGGGCAACTGAGTGTGTACACGGCGAAATGGTAGGAAAGGATTATTTAACTTGAGGAACACATTTACTACAGAAAATTCAACCTTGCTACTTGCAGATGCTAAGTTTATTCTGGATGGTGGAAGTGGCAAGCTCCGGCAACTCCGCACATTCGCCTTAAAATGGTCGCTTAGAGAAACAAATTATGGAAGAAATGTTAGCGGCAACGGATGGTACGCGAGGGAGATCTTTGCTGTGGGCTTCTGGGAGTTTTCTTTGTCAGCGGATGAATACGGGGTCTGGAAACTCCGTTTTATTTGCTTTATTGCGCCTTTTCGGATTGGCTGTTTTATTTCTGTTTGGGATTAAGGTGGGTGGTTAAATAAAATGAATCTATTACGCTGGGAATATGAATAAGAAGATCTTTCAGACTTGTTAAAATATCTGGCTTACTGCAAAGAATTTCACACTTTTATTGCATATTAAGACTTTTATGAGATGTGTAAATGATAATAACTTACACCAAAAATATTTTACAAATCATATTATTTGTGAAATAATAAGATTTGTGATAATTATTCATATAAATAATTATCTCTGTGAATATATTTTCTGTATATTCTTTATAGCCCCTACAGCCATGAAATTGGGCAAAAAGATACTATTAATAATGATTCAATGTATCTCAAAGGAATGAATTATAAAGTATAAAAAATTTTATTTGCTATTTTATGTTGTTTTGGGTGTACCTATGAAATTGAGACCGATAAGGAAATAAATGTTGAACCATAAAATTGGGCATGCAGATGTTAATAACGTCTCAATATATCTGAATTATAAAATGATAATTATTAATGTAAGGAAACATCTGAGTGTGAATATTTGCTATGTCCAGAAAACTTTATAAAATCACAACCATGAAATCAGGCATGCATTTAGTATTAATAATGGCTCATATATCGTTCAAACCATGAATAACAGAATTTATTGTAAAATAAATTTATATTCTATTTCATGTATATTTGAATGCTATGCATGTAATACTGTTTCTAAGGATTGTAATGAAAAGATAGTTGCACTGCCAAAGATCGGAAAGAATTTTAATTTATATTTAAGGAGTCCTTTACTAAGCTTTGACAATTTTAAAATACCATTTTCACAAAATTTTTTTAGATTTAAAGATTAAACTTTTTATACAAAGCTTTTATTGTTTGCTTTTCTTAAATCTTATAGTTCATATATGTTTTGAAAATATATCTCTAATTTAAATAATCAAATAATCTAAATTCCTTTTTAACTGATTATTCTTCTGAAAAATTTGAAAATTTAGTTTGCAAAACATGTGCATGGAAGATACATCATGCCTTACTTGTTTTTCCAATAAGCTAAATTAGGTAAGAAGAATTGCGAAAATTATTTTAATTAAAAAATTCAAATCCTATGATTGTTATTTTTAACAAACTTTCTAACAAGTTTTCTTATTATTTTTCTAAGTATTTTTTTAATTTCAATAATTTGTTTTAATTTTTGCTTATATAGATTATTATTTACTATCATTGCTTCAAGAAAAATTTAACATGTAAAATCATTATTATTTTTTCTTAATTTAATTTTAATTTTATGCATTCATTGCTTTTATTTTGCTAACATTCGCCATAGAACTGTAATTTCGTTCAGTTAATATTAAGTAAAATGCATAAATGCATGCATAATGAAGATCATAACAATATATCAAATTTTAAAAAATGGTGAAATGCGATCATATATACTAATTTTACCAGGTTAAAAAACCTAAATCATAATTGAAGACTTATTTATTCTTCTCAGATCATTGTTTTTATGAAAAAAATGAAAAAAAATAGCGTGTATTTTATGTATATAAAAGACATATTAAGACTTTCATATTATTTATTTATTTAATATTATTATGAAATTACCATATCATACAACTATCAGGCTTGAATCAACATATGCTGTTAATTTGGAATTAACGTTTATTATCGGAAACAAATTTCTAAACCTTTCTCCTTACGCATTAGTTTACACATGGAGAAAGGAGTTTGCAAATGGTGAATGTTCTCTGTTTGCCTTTATGGTGTTCCCAGCTGCACGCCATCTTTACAATCATTATTTACGCAAATATGCATACACAGGAGAACAAATATATCTCTGTCATCAGTTGTTTGTAATGTAATTGCTTAATAAATAAGTGGACATTTAAATAATTTGGATTCTATTCTATGAAGCACAATGAAGTATCTGCTGCCGGCAGACAGTATTAAATTTCACGGTGATTATTATGCAATTATTTATGGAAGAATTAAGTTGAATTAAAATTACCTAATATGCTTAATATACTTTGTATCAGAAACTCATAAAGTAATTACTGGTCATTCTATTTTTGTGTTTAGTTTATGTGCTGTTATCGGAAATGAAAATATGTATCAAAATTGAAACAAATGTATGTCGATGAAGAAGCGATCAATCCGTCAGTTTGTGTGCATGTCAATATAACAGGTTAAAAATTCGTCAAACAAGAATAGATATATATCCGATCATTTCTGTTGGATGCTAATCAGATGCAAATCCTATCTCAGGGGTTAGAGACAAAGTAATTTGTGAATTTTGCGACTTTGTCGACAAAATATATTGCATTGGAAACTTTCAGAGCATTAGCGATTGAGCTAAAAGGAATTCAGATATGCTTAATTGTTCCTGAATCTTCACCGCCCACCTCCTGGGAACTATAAAAGGCCGGCAGTCTCAAAGTGTAGTCAGCCGAGTATCGAGTCTTGTATTGAATGATAGATAAAGTCAGCGGTGAAAACTTGGATCAGTCCAACGAATAACAAGTATTGTGTGAAGCTCAGGCGATTGCTGAAATTAACTGTGTGAAGAATTCTGCAGTTGATTGGGAAATAAGCATCGAAAGCAGCATGCGAGGAGTAGCCAGTCTTGTAGTAATGAGACGGTAGTTGGATACAGCTAAAGCGAAAAGACAGAGGAGAATTGCAGATGTTTGGAGAGATCGTAGGTCAATTGCTACTTGAGGTTATTGTTTATTGTAGTGTGCTGCTGTTTATTTTTTGTGTGTATGTATATCTCAGCTGTGCATTTATTGTCTGTGTATTCTTGTCTTCTTATTTAATAAAAGTTGTTATTTTCTTACTCTTTCTAACTCTTACCATTGTAACCATTACCATATAAATAATTTTATAAAAATGCACTAAGAATGAATTAGATTGTAATGATGTAATATATACCATGATATACTGGTAACTTGAATAGAAAAAAATTCTTCCATCAGTCATATTTTTTAATGTAATAAATTTTTGTAAATATGATGTTAGATATGATCAAAGTATATGTGTCAAAGGAGATTAATATAAACTTTAAAAAGATCAAACACATTATTTATATCATATTAAAAAGAAATGTTTACAATCTATGAAAAAATCCGGTATTGACTGTCTGAAAAGTATTACGAAATCTTCACTTTAACATAATTATGTAGACATTCATTCAGGAATATCAAAAGACTGAATTAACGTTGAGTGTGTGTGCAAATATTATAGATATATTCTATATACTATTAAACTCGTATTCATTATTGATATATATCAGATGGACATATATTAATTACAGTGTGTGAATACATTTATATAATAAATATACAAATGTCGGTAGCAATACATATATACGCAGTGTAATTAGCTGCACATGAACAGCCATTTAAACTGTTTGAATTTACCAAGTTGAAATATTTTATGCGAAGTGTTATGAAGTTTTAATCCATTATTTATGTGGCTAATTAAAGAAGATTTTACATCTAACTACCCAAGTAAGGACGAGGTATTTATCACCTTAAGCTGTGTTTTAACTTCCGTGACCTTGAACTGAATGTTTTTATATTTAAATCCATTTTTAAGTTAAAGTGATCATTAATTCAAAAACACATGCTCATACACAATCCTAAGCATATGCTGTATTAAGGGCTAAAGATCTTAAATCAGTAATGAATAGATTTTGAAAAAAAAAAATGTCTATTTCTTAGACATTAATTGAAACGCCAATCTGTTGTATGTAGCAATATTGTATGATAGTCTTTTATACTTCAACTATCTGTCCTACATTTTATTGATGACGATAACAGCCATTTCATTCTGTGGGTAACGCATCACACAGTTTTCAGAAAGAATATAACTTAAAATCATTATAATTCCAAATTATTAAGTCATTATAATTCCAACAGTAGAGGAAAATAAATAATATAACCTGAAATCATTATAATTACAACAGTAAAAGAAAATAAATTATATAACCTAAAATTATTCTAATGATAAAAGTATAAGAAATAAGGAATATAACCTGAAATCATTATAGTGTCAAAAGTATTGATATCCTCAAAAGTTTGAAGTAAGTCTGATTTTTATGTCATTAGATTATAACTGGATTTTCTTTTTGTATTTTAGAATCATTTTGAAAAATCTGCTGCAAATGTTTATTAATAACTTCTCATAGCAAAATATTGATCGAATTAGTTTGAATACAGAGCTTTATGTCACAAAGTAATTGGAAATGAACTGCCTTTTGAATCATTTTTATCACAGTAAGATACTTTTTTTGTTAAAAGGATGAGGAAGAAATTGATTGGATGATGTTCTATTAAAGGGGTGATTCAGATAGAGAAACATGGTTAATGAATTTTCAGATACTGATTCTAGAGTTTCCTTTTTAGCATAAAAAGAAATTCTATGTAGACTCTATAGAGCTAATATGATCGTTCTTCTCTTTCTTGGAAGTCATATTTTATTTGAGAATCTAAACATGATAATCACATAGGCTGATATATGGTAAATAATGTGATTTCTTCAATGCATTAGTACAAATATCTGGGCATTGTTACATGATAAATAGTACTCCAGATTCGGTGTTATTGATTAAGTCAGGTTTTTGAATATTGAGAATCATTTCCGAGGTACTATACCATTTTAAATTTATCAGATTTTTTTTTCTAAAACTGACACATTTCAATCTTTTGACAAATCGGTTACTTTTGACAATATAAAAAATTTAAATATTTTAATGGGTAGGACAACAGAGTCCAACTGATGTTATTGAATCTCCTATTATGTCCTCACTCATTTTATCCGACTATTGCGAGATTTTGAGAAATTATTTAAGTTCCAAGTTGAAATTTAATTAAAATCCTTTCTATAATTTAATGGGAAAACTATTTATATTCAGCCCAAGTTTCGATTATTCAGAAGAACTCCCATTTTATCATTAACTCCCCTCAAAAGGTGAAATCTGTGACGACAGCCGCGTGTTTGAATATCTGGTTCAGACTAAATACTTTAATTGCAACGAAAGCAACTTGAGTGACAGCGGAATTAACGAATACCGAAAATGTGAATTAAAGGATTAGAGTGTCAGGATTTGCTTTCTACATATCTGATGAAGAAGTAATTTATACATAAACGAACCTGACAGAGCTCAGATTAATGATGGAACAATGAATGGTCAGCAAGAATAATCAAATAATTTGTTAAAACTTAGTCTTATGAATTACATATGAGACTAAAATATTAAAGTAGAAACAAATGAAACGTTTAAAGGAAATTTGGGGAAAGATTTTAAGAATTCAGATGACTATTAAAGTATTCGATTATGTACAAAGGAAAAAAGTGAATTTTTTAAAAACTATTTGAAACTATGGTTTTTAGATGTATTTTCAATTATTATATAAAATACTATAAATAAATAAAAATATTTGAAAATATAATATTTTTGAGAAATAGGAAAATGAGTAAATAATTTTAATTAAATTTAACCAATACGTTGTACACAAAATTGCAATGCAACCATCATATTCTTCTTTGTACACAAGCTATAGAAAATGAAGGCGAAAGAAAGGAACCAAAATGTAAGAAAAAAGTTTAAATGCAAAGAAGTTATAGGTAAGAGTTTACGTATATATGCAGATTTTCCCTAAATTCACAATTTTTATTAAAAGCAACAACAAAAGAAAAAGTATTTGACAAACAATAAAACTTTTGGCTCATTTCATTGGCCATATTATTTAAAATACACATGAAATTTTTATGTAAATTTGTATATATTAACATCTCTATTAGTTCTTGAGATACCATGTGAAAGGTGTAAATTTTTATGTAAATAATAGTTTTGAAAAAATTGAAATTAAAGACATATTTTAGCTGAAACATATGTGACCTTGAACGACAGGTCAGCACTACATTTTCCTTGAAAAAAATAAAATGTTTTGGACAGAGAAAAATCTGAACTACCAGAAAAAACAAGAAAAAAAATTCGCCAGTGCGGTCGATAACCAATGTTTTTAACGTAGTTGGATACCTTTTGTTAAAAATAAATAAATGGGGTACATTTGAGGTAAAATTTTGGACAATTTATATCGTAGAGCTGTGTCCATATGTCTGCCTGTTTGTTTGATAATAGAACATGTTTTAAAATCTTTAGATTACTTATCGTTGTAAAATCCAGTTATCCAGCAAAATGCGATTCTTATGTTTGGAAGTTTTTATCTATAATAAACTGGATTTAATTCGTGCCACTTAAAAACACTAAAATATAAAATTTAAAAAACATATGTAGTAGTTATTTGCAATTCGATATCGAATTCAAATAAAGTAATATAATAATCTTTTTGAAAAGATTTGAGTTCTATATATTTTTTTCACATAATACAGCTTCAATTTTTTCGAAGTGAAACTGAAGTTTTTAAATTTAAACTGTTTTAAATAAAAAAGGAAAAATGTCATTTATGGAAATTGGAATATGGACGGAAAATCAAAGAAAATAGGCTAACATTGGGGTTTCTAAAAAGTTACAATTAGATAAAATTGATTGATAATTAAAAAAAAATGTCATATAGACTAGAATACATTTTTTAACAAACACAAAAAAGCAAGTTAAATCATATGCAATACACCTTTTAAAAATCTAAAAATATTTCATAGACAATTTTACCTAGGCATATGCAAAAATTTTATGTTATGTAGTATTTTTATATTGTGTGCCAACATTTTAAAAAATGTGTTTTAGTCATCAAAAAAATTATTAAAAATTATATGGGAGACACGGTGTTGTTGCTCTATAAATGAATACGTAATGGGAAAACAATAAACATTCTTTTGCGATGAATTAATAAGGATTCTACTAATAATTACATAATAACCTTTTTAATATAATAAATATTAGTAGATCATATGGTTAATGAAAGAAACCATTGAGATATATTAGTAAAACCGCTTAGTTGGGATTATTTTTCACAAACTGGAGACTCAAGTCAACTGACGATTTTCGGGGTATGTAACCCAAGAACCTGTTAATCCTTTGACCAAGAATTTACTTTATCTCCTAATTAGATGATACATCATAATTAACATGCTTACTATTATTTAAATATATATAACAAAATGAACAAACTTGATATCTGAAGCTTTATAGGGCCCTTTTGTTTATTAAAATGTTTGATGTTTTCACTTTATTATAGTCCATTAATAATTAGATTTAATATTAGATACGTCATTATAAACGAACGGTTTAAATTAACCCTTCAGTACTTAATACTTACATATTTATTTGAAGAAGAAAATAATTTGGTAGTAGAATACTGGCAGATATGTACTCATGTAATTTAATATGTTTACTGTTATTTAAATATATAGAACAAAATGAAGAAACTTGAGAGCTAAAGCTTTATAAGGCCCTTTTGTTTATTAAATTGTTTGATATTTTCACTTTATTGAAAGTTATTAAAAATTCAATAATTGGATTTATAAAATACGTCAGTATTGGCGAACGAGTTACATTCAGTCTTGAGTACTTAATACTTATATCTTTATTTAAAGAAGAAAATTTGGCAGTAGAAAACTGGCAGAGATGCACGCATGTAATTTGATGCAAATTTATAATTACGAATTCGGTCACAATATGTAGGTAGTGTTCCATTTCGAATCGGAACACTGACATAAATTAGTTGAGAAAATAGGCTTACAAGAGATAACAAACACATTAAAAAATTTTACTTCAATTTTAAAATTTAATTCATTATATTCTTTCTTTTACAAACATAAATTTTGAACAACTCTCTTATGTGATTTGTAAAAAGTTTAATTATGTATTCCTTCCAAAGACTTTGACATATTCCTTATTTACGTTTACAGCCATAGTGTTACACTTAGTTATATACTAAATATTAGTAGAATTTATTCCCTTTTGAATTATTCAGTTTCGCAAGTAATTCAATAATGAAAATCACATTTGGATGTGTACTTTCAGCAATTGGAGATGTGATTAGGCTTGAAATTGGAAGGGTCTCTGGATTATTTTACGCTTTTATCTCATTTAATGAGAAATTTCCTAAAGCTATTTGAAAGTACAGTCTCTGGAAATAATTGCACTTACATTAGTAGCTTTGCAATATTATATTTCACTGAAAACTTTATAGAAAGTTAAAAGAAAATAATGATTTAGAAAATAATTTAACCTTTTATTATGTGCATTGCTAGAAATTTTTTAAAGAACAATTATTTTTTATCATGCATATTTATTATAATTCAGATATAAGCCATAATAATGCAATATAATTCACATATAATAACGCAATTTTTAACAATATCGACACATATAAATTGCAACGGATATGTGTTTAGTATCATTTTTTTAAATTTTCCTTTCAAATTTAATGCTTTAAAGTTGATGGAGTGAAAAGTTACCTAATTCTGTTGTTGATAAATTAATTTTTTACCGCTACTATGATCACTAATAATACTGAAAATAAGTTGTCTATCCTGTTCTAGTATATTAAAAAAAATAATTATATTTTATTATTATATTCTTAGAAGAAATTCTCAAAATATTGATTAATTTTCAACTAATAAAATAGATAAAAGACATAACTACTACTTCCAGCAAGTATTTTTCGATAATAACTTTCGAAAACATGATTTTTAAAACTTATTGTTAGACCATAAAAATATTAGACTTTTACAGACTATCTCATAAGCGTTTCCTGATTTTTAGCAATATTTTTTTTAACAAATCTCTGTTAGCTTAACCTTAATCGCTTTTTTATTACTTCATTTTTTTCAATTTTGTAAACTAAAGAATATATATATATATATATATATATATATATATATTCTGTTTTTATGTGCAGTTTTCGTGATGAATATAACCATGAAAGATAATAAATTATCAAAACAGCATTTGTAAATTGAACTGATGTAATGTCTGTTTATCACAAATTGTGACTTAAAAATAATTTGGTGACATGAAGTTGTGCAGAAGTTAAACAAAACAAAAAATATTCCGATGTAAACAATTGGTCGCCAAAAGCAATTAGAAGGAATACAATGAAATCGATGGTTGTTGCATCTCATATAAAATGCAACAACCATCTTAACAGTATACATCGGAATTCCCCAATTAGTCATTTCGGTGCCAGAACGGAAAACATAAGAACATCCACCCTTCTATTGAACCTGAATAGCAACTGCAACGGAGGCCTGCACCATTTTTCTTCCTAACGCCTTAATTACCAAAACGCCGTAATTCTCTGCCGACAAATATTTTAGCTTTTAGAGATGAAAAAGGGCGCGTAGATTGCATCCCTCGCCAAATTGGATCATTTCTCACCCTCAATTACTTCTTCCCTATCCGAAACCGATTTTGCAAAGAATGAGCTTCGAAAATAATTGAAGAAGAAAGTGGGGGGAGGTTGTCTTTCGATTAGGAGCACCCCAAATGAAACGAAATGACTCAAAATCCTTCTTTCTCCAGAAAGAAGACAGTTCCAGAACTCTATATAAAATTATAAAGCTGATTAGGAGGATAAATCTGCTGTAATCTGTTATGCGTCAGAAAGGGATAGTTTTTAAGGATTTCAGTTTGCAGAAAGGATGTCAAAAGGTATAGCAGTGAAGTCTGTGTAAGTACTTTGGATTATTTTTGCATCTTTCGACGATTTAGCTGAATTTTTATTGGGGTTTTAAAAGACAACAAGCCATTTCGGAAGGATTATACTTATAAAAAAGTATGCATTCATTTAATCTTTTCTAACATCAGAATTTTTGTTCTGTTCCAAATTGGGATCTTATTTCTTTGGGAACTAAATTTCGTCTTCTAAAAGTTATTGACTAAATTCCCATAATAGATCTATTTCAACTGTATTTTTTAAAACTTTTAAATGAAGAAATGAAAGACGTTTTTAAATTAAAAGGTATAGTGGTTGATTCATTTGAATATTCAGGCATGATTATAAAATAAATTACAGCTCTGCTGATAAGTATCTCTAAAGTTTAAAATCCTGAGGTTTGAATTTCTACTGTACATTTACTTCAAATATCATTAAAATAATTGTCTGAAACAAAGAAAAAGAAAACTATTAAAGTGAATATATATATCGATAAAGGAATAAGAGAGTTCCGATTATTTTGAAAAATGTTGAAGTGGCTGGGTGAAATAAAAGATAACTCTCGCCAGTGTTCTAAGCTTTATTTCATATTCTGAATAAGATTCTTGACTTGTACTAGGAATATAATCATTACTGGTCTTCAAGTTACGCGGAATAGACTCCCGTGTCGGAAATCGGTCTTAAACCTTGGGTTTTTTAACAAGAAACCAAGTAAATGACAAAAACTTTAAATATATCTGTGTTAATGAATTAAAGCTTTAACAATAGTATCATTACAGTTAACAAATGGTTTTTTAAATATGATAAAATACGAATAAAACCGATCAAAAGTTGAGGATCTTCCAAAGGAAAAAATCTTTTTAATAGTTTTGCATCCGTTTCTTTAAAACTTTACAAAAATTTTATCAGCCTTAACAACGTGATAAATTTACTGTTATATTAATGTCATAATTACAAAAAATGAAAGGATACTTTAATCTTGTGTACAAGATATTAAAATCATCATAAATTATTGCAAATTAATGTACTTCCCTAAATTTAGTTTATGGACAAAGAGAAGTGTTTGTTAGATTTTTATCTCTCTTATTAATCTTATTTTAGATTAATTTTCTTTGGATTAATGTGAATAAAAAAAAGATGTTTTAAATAGATCATTAAACGAGCAGGGCTGATTTCCAAAAATTTTGTAATAAAAGTACCTCTATAATGAAGATGCTATCCCAGAAAATGAATTGCATAGTATTGATATACTATCGTTTTAAAATATCAATCTTTGTCATGAATACAGAATTTTTACGAAACTATTGTGGGTGATTAATCCCTGAAATACGATTAATAGAATACGAAAATATAATTTTCACCCAATCGATTAAACCAAAAGTTTGACATTGAACTATAATTGTAGTCATAAAATTCCATACAAAATTTGGTATATTTAAGTCATTGAGTTATTGAATTATCACGTTCACCTGTTTTTGAAATTACAGACATACAGACGCTAAATCCTTTACTGGATTTGACTCAAAATTATAAAGGTATCTAGACTATGGATATTAGTTCTATGTATCGAATTTTATTTTTCTAGTTCTCTTCGTTTAATTAAAAATAAAAAAAATTATGAAATGGACGTCCTCGGAGCGATTTTTGCCCATAATTTGATAGAAATTTAAAACTTTGGTAAAAAAAAATAGTGTAGCAAATGTCATACATCTAGATCAATGAATTTATGAATTATATTTGTCACTAATAGATAGATTAAACAGAAATGGAAAGACAGATTAGACAGAAATAACTAGACAGATTAGACAGAAATGGATAGACAGATTAGACAGAAATAACTAGACAGATTAGACAGAAATGGATAGACAGATTAGAGGATAGTTTCCAATGTTTCCAAATGTGTTGTACGAACTCATAGATCTAAAACGTGGAGATTCGTCGAAATCTCAAGCTCGAATTTTTTCACGATTACTATACTTAATCTATACTACATACTAAAACTGACATAAATCATTGAACTTGTGGATTAAAAAGAGTAACGGCTTTATTTACTTCTTATTATAAGAAACATAATTTTTTCATCTATGAATATAAGAATCTACATTGAAATAAAGTTCGTAACTTTAAATTTGATTGACAAAAATATTAATAGTTATTTCTATCATCTAACCTACACTGAATAAATAAACAGCTAATAGTTGCATAATAAGCATATTTAAAACTCCTAAGTAAAAATAAATTCGGCATAAATTATATAAAATAAGATATTAATGCAAAAGGATAAATAATGGAGTTTCAATACGAATACTTCAGAATGTAGTAAAATGTATTTGAAAGAATCTATAAAGATAGCTAAATGCAAAAAAAAAAAAAAAAAAAAAAAAAAAAAAATAATTCTAAATTAATTTTTTTAAAAATATTTATTTTTTTTTATTAATTATCTTTTCCTAAAATTCTTGATTAATCCCAACAAATTGAATGTATCAAAGGAATGTTGCGTAACTATGTTCTTCTAAGATCTTGCATGACTTTAACTCGCATATAACTGAATTGAGTAGAGCGCGAATGAAAAATTATAACATCGGAAATCTTTAATAAATGCACCTGTCAATTCTGAACTTTGTTAGAGACTGGTTTTCTAAAGTTTGTAGGAAAAAAAAATGGCCCTACTTAAAAATGAAAAATGTTGAGATAACTCGGGATGACTACTTATTCACTTTTATATTTTAAAATGGCAGATTTAAAAAAATCTTTTGACTTCTAGAAGTGCTACTTTCTGTACAATCCTCCATTTTTCACATCTTGCTCTCAATTTTTAAACTTTTTTTTTTTTGATTTTTCAGAAAAATATTCAAATGTGTTGTTTGTGCAAATATGATGTACGACGCAGTTTTCCTTGGCATCGAACGAAGAAAGAATTTTTCGGATTCGTTTATGTTTGCGGATTTATTCGAAAGTTTGTGGAATTTCTTTATCTTTGTTTTATCCCGCCATTATTCATCGGAAAAATGAATTCTTCATCCGTTTGTTTTTGGTTCGCACTATTGATCTTTTTAGTTCTGGCAACTAATTAAACAATGGAAAAAAATGTATTGTAGAAAATAAGTATTAGCAATAAATTATATTAAATGTGACTTTAGAAAATATATGTTAGGGTATTTTTAATTAGTTTGAAACGGTAAAACCATAGTAATTATTATTTGTTTAAAGAATTACTTTTTCCTTTTTTTCTTATCCTTATAAAATGTTAGTGTGAGTTTCAAAACTTTTATAAATGCCATTGCACATTTTAAGGGAGATTAATTTTTGACATTTATTATTGTGTGCCTAAAGTATCAGAATACTTTTCTTTTAAGTCTTATTTAAATACTTTATGTCTTGAACTTTTCTGTTGGTAATATAGAAAATTAAAGAAATTAAAAAGCTTAGCAAGAAATAATTCATTAGAGAATATAATAGAAAATTGGCATCTCATATATATTTATGTCAAATCTATCTGAAATGCATTTATAAATCAAAATTGTCTCAAATACGTTTATAAATCAAAATTGTCACAAGTACATTTATAAATCAAATATGTATGAAATACACTTTAAAACCAAATCTATGTCAAATATATTTTAAAGTCAAATCTATAAAAATTACTTTTTATTGAAAATTCTTGCTGTGAATAAATTATTTAACTGTTTACCTCAAATGTTAGATTACAATAAACTAAAAGTTAAATATTGATATGAAGTACTAGAATACAGATAAGTTATCCATAAGTAATGAAAACTCTGTGAATACCAGTTTAGAAAAATCTTTAAAAAATCTTAAGGCTATTAGTAAAAATATGAAAATAAATTTTACTACCCTTCTAAACATGAATATTTCATGAAAAAAATGAATTTGCAGTGCATTTTTTAAAACTAATTTTATTTCTAGAAATTTCTAGAAAATTTTATAACTTGTTGAGGTACTATAAAAAGCAAAACGTTTTTAGATTGAAGTTATCTGTTTGAAATGGAGGTTGCAAACTAAAATTTGTATTAAATTGGCGTTGAATATTATTATCCAGGTAGCACAGCCTGTTACTCAATAGTGTACAATATTGTGTGAAATTATATAATATTAAACAATACTCCACAATATTAAACGATATTGCGAATAATGAGCAATGTCTTACAATATTATACAATATTTGTGTGCTATTCAGGTATACTGCTGGTGTTAATTGATTAAAAATTCGCTTTATTAATGTATTTTTAAAGTGCCTTTATTCGCTTTCACCTCACCTGTTCTTTAATTTTAGGAAGATCCCTGTAAGAAAATTACCTTTTGAGATGGTTCTCATTAAAAGGTTTTGAGAAAATATCTTCAGTTCTTCACAGATCATAGTCCTAGAAACTGAAACCACACCTCGTTCAAAAGTTTATATTATATATAGGCCTACAACGCTTTACCCACATTATCTTGTGAATATGATAGCTAGATTAATTTTGTTTG
The DNA here is from genome assembly GCA_026543055.1 of Argiope trifasciata. Lineage (NCBI taxonomy): Eukaryota > Metazoa > Arthropoda > Arachnida > Araneae > Araneidae > Argiope > Argiope trifasciata. The sequence continues at coordinate 3,905,614 of JAPMOQ010001578.1, read as the reverse complement.
AATTTAGATTGGCTTGTTACATGTTGTTAGAAATATCAAACGTGTTCCAAGATGAACCATCTAGCACAAAGATGGTGGAAATGGTGGTTGGAGGTGGTGAAATTTTCATTTTGCCATAGCATTTTTTTATTGTAAATAGAAAATTCAATTCAATCAATCAAATTAGTACATCGCTAAGAATAACAATTTTTGCATTTAACATGCGTTTTGTTTAAGTGCATTATGCATTTAGATTTTCTATGACTGTAATGTCTTAAAATTTAGGGGCTTAAAATTTATTTTCATGCCCTAATTTTAACAAACATCAACAATTTATGAGGCCGTGGTAGCCTGGTTGGTAGAGTCTCGTAACCGAAAGGTCGCGGGTTCTGTCCTCGTCTCGGCCAAAGACCGCCGTGTTGGCTAATGGCAGTTGGGGCACATTAAATATGTCGAGACTGCAAAGTCCTCCAAATTCCCATAACAAAACGATACCTCTGGGGGTACTGAATCAGGGATGAGTCGGTCTCTGATTTGGATCTAAATTCCGACTTGCTGATGGATGAATGAGTGTATGAATGAATTCGACCACTCCCTAAAAAGGGTTGTGTCGTGTGTGTGAGCTAGAAGTCGGACTTCTGCCCTCTGGGTGCTCAAGTGTCTTTACCCTCAGAAGCTACTGCACTCCCTTTCCGTGAAAAACACGGACACGACAACAACATCAACAATTTATGTTACCTAAAAATAACTCAAATGTGAAGGAATCTATCCTTGCCTTTTAGCTTAATTTTTCATTTACTTATTTATTATGCTGTGTCTCTTTAACGATTTCTAATGGAATAAAGTGTTTTTATTATTCAGGATATGGCGCTTCTCTCTGGAAATATTAATTCGATGATTTTTTTATAGCAATATACTAAATTTTAATAACAGCTAGTGATATGCAGAATTTTATAAAGATAAGTAAACATTCAAATTTGCATATGATAAATCAAAGTAGATGTGGATAACTTATTCAAGTATTTTTTTTTCTTATTCGCCACATTTGATGAATGCGATTTCAAGTTATAGGGCCGATTTGAATGACAATTTTTTTTTTCAAATTTGTCGTGAATTTGGTAATAGTATTTGCGTTTAACCTTATATTTTGATGAAAATTTGTCTAATTTTTTTGCTATTGTTTTAATAAAAATGAGTCTAGTAAGTAAAAAAAAATATATATTATTTTCCAGTCTAAAATCCGCTATTAGACAATGGTTGTCATCAAATATATAAAAAATGTTTATTATTCCATAAGTTAAAAAACTTTTGATTAAAGCGTATTAAAATTCTTGACTATATTAGAATCAAAACCACGAAACATAGGAATATTAACATCGTAAAACACTTTAATGTATTCAACATCCTATTAATAACATATTCTCATTTTAATGGCATTCATTAACAGATAATTTATACAGAAAGTTGCAATTAAAATTCCCTTTTAATCTTATGCACAAAATCATAAAAACGTTAAGCTTCAGAGCAAAATATCTTTTTGTTCTCTAAGCAAAAAAAGTTTCGGGCGTTCAGATTAAAAAATGAGTGAAACAAAATTAATTTATTGCCTCGAGTTATATTCCAATAACTTGTCTATTTATTAGAAGAATTTTAAGTAACAACTATTTGAAAAGCAGTTTGATGTGAAATATATGCTTTAGGATAAAGTTTTTAATGGTTTTTCCTCTTTCTAAGACTAAAATAATATTTTTAAGCATTAGTTTTATAGTTGTATTAATATTTATCACCCTATTAACTCCGTTATTTTAAGATTATTTATATGAAATTTTCAATTTCAGTAATGTTAATTTTATTAAAATCACAACATGAATGGGCTGTTATTCAAATTTTGTAAACATATTTGATGTAATGAAAATGGGTGTAAAATTGCTAATTATAATTATTAATACAGATGAGCGCTGGATTAACTTATTATTTCATTTTAATTTCCTTATAAATTTTAGATTTTCTTATTTTGTGAGGTGAAAAAAATACATTATAAAACTATTAAATAAAAAATGAAATTAATTTTAGGGGCATATTTGAATAAAAGTTCTTAAAAGCAAATTTTCTTTTAATCATTTTCTACATTTTATTCTGCATATCTATCGTTTCTCAAATTTTATAGCAAATAGTACTACTAATACGGAACCAAATTCAGTAAGTGCTAACAGATAATTAAGGCCTTTAAACATCTAAGTCATATATTGAGCGCCGCGTTGGCCTGGTGGTAAGGTCTAAGCCTCGGAATCGGAGGGTTTTGCGTTCGAGACCCAATTCGTCTGAAAACCTCTCGTGGAAGAGGGTATGTTGCCAGTTAAATCCATCAGGCCAAATGTCCTCCGGTTAATGTGGCTTGGAGAGTGGACTGCTCGCTCAGGTATCGTCCTTGTCATCAGTCCAAGGTTCAGAATGACGAGGTCCGTCCCAAAGTAGCCCCAATGTTGCATTACAATAGGACGTTAATACAACTAAACCAAACTTGAGTAATATATTATTGGTTAAAATGCACACTATTAAAATTAAAAATCAAAATTCTAAATGCCTATTTTTATATCAAAATGGACGAATATACTTTTTCTTTAATAACTCTAACTCATATGAGAGTGAATGAAAAATCAAATTGGATATAATATAATACCAAGCAAGAAACCTGATAATTAAGAGATCATTTCTCACTAGTTACGGGCAGAATAATGGATTAGATTTTTTTTAAAAAATTATAACAAACGACTGCTCGAACAAAATTAGAAAATGGAATTTCTTCTCTTAGATAAGTTATTTGCATGCATTCATGTAGGTGCCGACTAAAAAAATGGAGAGGAGTGCGTTCTTCACGAAAAGAAGGGATTGTTGTTAAATTAATTGTGATAAAATTTAATGTGGAGAGTATTAGATTTATTAGTTTTTAAATAAATATTTAATCAATTTAAAAAACGATTATCAGTTTTACCAGTTTATAAATGAGTACCAGTTTTACCAGTTTATAAACGAGTATCAGTTTTAACAGTTTATAAATAAATATCATTTCTATCAATTTAAAAACAAGTATCAATTTTAACAGTTTATAAATAATCAGTTTTATCAATTTAAAAACGAGTATCAATTTTATCAGTTTATAAATGAACATCAGTTTTATAAGTTTATAAATACTTTTTCGTTAGAATGTGGATCTAATGAAGAGTATAAATGTTAATGTTATTAAATATTCTTTATTTGGAGAGTTAGAAGTATGACCATATTTTACTCTAGTAGTTCTATCAAAATATATTAATTATTATTTTTTGTTAATATAATCATTGAATCAATTTTTAAAAATAAATTAAATCAATATATTTTCTATTGCGTTATTATTTCTTCATAATCACAAATTCAGTATAATGAGAAGATTCTTAATATCAGTATGAATTATGATAATCAGAATCAATTATACTCATAATATCGGTGTGATTACTATTAAATCTAAAGATGGTAGCGTTTTGTGAAAAACTGTAGATTATCTTATTGATGCGAGTTATAATATTAAAAAAATATAACGTCTTTTTGAAGCTGTCTGATATCACACACACAAAATATAATCTAAAATATGTTTTTCTACATCTCAAATCTCACACATCATAATTTTTTTTAGTATTCATAATGAATATTAAGAAAAAATTTAATATTCCCGAGAGGTTACTATTATAATATTTATAATATTTTATATGGAGAATAATCGATAAGCAAGAAATATGCAATCATCACAAAAATACTTATTACAATTTAAAATGTACAGAAATCTTAAATCTCGAGATTCGTGAACGATCCTTTATTTTCTTGTGGGAAAATAATAATTTTTCGAATATTATATATACATAATTGAAATGTTATCAGAGGTCATAACAGTATTTTTTTTAGAAGAGAGTGGATTGAAAATATCATTGTTTTGAAATGGAGAAAATGCATTTTTATTTGAAATTCTGGATTTGAAAATAAATTATCCTTATTAACATAGGTGTAACTGAAACGTTTTCTTGGAAGAATATCAAATTTTAAATGAATATTTCTATTAGATGAAGCCCATATCAAATTTCGATTAAATAATTGAATTAGATAAATCTTACTATCAAATTTCAAATAAATATTGGGATTAGATAATGTCTAATATCAAATTTCTTATGAATATTTGGATTAGATAAAGTATTATATAAAATTTCAAATAAATAGACTTTCAGAACAAATTAAAACCAATGTCTCAAGAAAATTTTAAAAAATAAACTGTGAATCTGATGAACAGTTTCCTAATTTAATCGTCACCAGTACTTATTCACAAGAAATTGTGATGTATAAGAAAACATAATATGAAAATCAAATTAGTAACAGCTTAGAATAAATAATTTTAAATATATTGCATCTTAATAGAGAATAAAACGTTTATTTATTCATTTTATTTTTTACTTTTTAATCTTGTGTCTTATTGTTTACTAAAATCGCCACCAAGTGGGAATAAAGTATTGCAATTTAACCTTCTTAACAATTAATTTGTTTATTCTGAAAATCATTAAGAAGACTGTTGTTAAAAATGGAGATAATTGAGCATTGATTGAATCCTCTTGCAATGGGAATGAAAAATAAAGATGCTTAATACGTCCTATTTTTGAAAAAATGAAAATAATTTAATTAAAGTAAAATAAATTACTACCAAACTATTTTTACTTTAAGGTTATTGGTAAATTATTTTATTAAATTAATAATAAGGTAAATCATTTTATGTACAAACCATTTAAAATTTTCATTGTGTTGCTGAAGTATGAATAATTTCTTTCTTCTTTCTAAATAATTTTTAATATGTTTGGATTTTAAGGTGTAATTACAAATATTTACAGTACTGAAACTAAGCTTTATATATATATATATATATATATATATATATAT
>JAPMOQ010001578.1:3883930-3898852 GCA_026543055.1 Argiope trifasciata | reverse complement strand
TATATATATATATATATATATATATATATATATATATATATATATATATATTACTTCAGATAAACCTCCTTGTTTCTTTAAAACACAGAAATTCCAAATTTCATTTTCCATTTTAATTAACAGAATTTTCGATCAAAATTTTACGCAACAAATATCTTTTTCTTTCTCAAAAATCCAACATGAAATACAAAAAGAATTTGAAAAATGCATTTTCTGTACACAAATTGAGAAATTTAAGAGGGAGCCAGACTCGTGGTTTTTCGCATAAAATAATTCATTTCCTTATAAATAAGATTTTTTTCATTTTTCGTTATGAATAAATGGAAAAAATTGATGTTTCATTTTGACTTTTGAATAAATCTTTTCATCTGAAGAGTTGGAGACTTTTATCCAAAATTCCAGACGAGTAAATGGAGAAATTTATTGAGCAAAGAAAAAGGTCGATGCTCAGTTTAGCTGCAAGAGAAAAAGAAATCGCGAATTATTCGGAAATAGCTTACAGCACATTTCGTATTCAACTGTGAAGAAAAAAAGAGAGGGAAATGCTTTATTCGCAGTATAAAAGCACACGCCAAGTTAAAATGTCGAAAATGTTTTCGATTCAAGTGTGGAATTGCTTTTATTTTTCTTGAATTTCTTTTGTATTTTAGCGCTTGAGCGAACTTACAAGAATTTCATGATGTGTTTTGAGTGTTATTGGATTTCAAAAAATATGTTTGGAATTTACTTTCAATATTATAATTTTTTTTAAAAAATAAATAGTTTGAGACAAATTTATTTTTGTTTTTTTTGGAGGGGTGGTCGGTAGGATTATTTACTACAATACGATCATAATGGCATTTTGATGGCCATAATATATAATGCTACTGGGAATATATGCCTTTCCTGTTTGAAAACAATAAGAATTTATAAATTATTTCAAATTCTTCAACATAACTAGTAGTGGAATTTATGTTCATCCCAACTGATTGGAAGAAAAATTTGATACATTCCTACCCTTTTAATCACAAAATCATCTACCAAATTTAAATCACTGCTTTTTTCAATTTATTATCGAATTTTCTATATTAAATGTTCAATTTATGATCAAATTATTGCATTTGCACGACTCTGAGAAATACAGACGGCAGATGACTAATTCTTTTTGAATTTCATTCAAATTTTTATCTGTATCAAGATTATAGAAGCTAAATATGTGTACCGATTTTAGATGCTAAATATGTGTACCGATTTTAGATGCTAAATACGTGAGTTATTCGGTTAATTTAAGTTCTTAAAGCAGAACAGACAAACTTCGTCTGAGTGGATGTCTTTCACAATTTGATGGAAATCTATTAATGAGGATACTAATACCGAAATTCAGTTTGTTTAATTTTAAGTTTTTTTTTAATTTATATTTGTCAGTTATGGACAGATAAACTGACATTTTCAAAAAAATTATGAGTTCAGGGAAGTCTAAATTAAGGAAATTCGTTGAAACTTCGAGAATTTTTTTTAATTACTGTATTTTCTCTGTACTACGTATACAAAAAAAGAACAAAGGAATTTTATTGTTTAAGAATATGAGAAGTTGAATTGCCTAGTATTCGAGTTGCCTACGACACTCTTTTGAAGCTTTTGTACATGTTGGAAAAAAATTATTTTAAATTTCTTAGCGTAATCCTAAGTTTTCCTGCTACATTTCATAGAATATATTCCCTCACATTTCCATATGCCTTCTTGTATATCCATAATAAAGTCATTTATCGAATATTTCATTAATGAATATTTTGAAAAAAACTCCCACTTTGAAATGAAATCTATTTAATTATCACCGCGTTAAGGATAATTAGATATATTTGTAAGATTTCTGAATGAATACTATTTAATATTTTAAAAATTCATTCAACTCTTCTATTAAATCCTTCCAAGCAATAAATTTACATTAAATTATTAATATTACCTATAAACATCATTTAAAACCTCTAGAATGAACTCAACTTTTGATAGGAAAAGTGGAAGTTCATTAAGAAAAAAATTTAAACTCATTCACACATTTTATAAATATGTCTACACATTTCCCAACAGAATAAACAGGACTAGCTAATTTATTTTTCAACGAATTAACAAATATGTGGTCTGAGCAAATGTTTGTCATTACACAGTACTTACAAATACTATTACACAGACTACTTACTCAACGCATGACATGACCACCTTTCCTGCCAAATATTTGACTACATCAAAAACCTTTATTTGAACTGGTATTAAATATGAGAAAAATTCTTTCAGATGTCTGAATTTTTACTTTGAAAGACAGGGAGAGAGAGCATCATGAAACTCTGTGATGTAGTTGAAAAAATTTTGTTTTTGTGTACTTAATTTTAAATTTAAAGTCTTTCACAATTTTATATTTGTTCAATCTAAGAATTGAAAACAACTTTTTCTTTTTAATACAGTTATAAATATCCTAATCATTTTTCTATTTTTTATTTTATAATTATTTATAAGTATTTTTATAAGTATCTAAAATAAACTAACTATATTGTGAGTGAAAAAAATCAAACGGTATTTATCCCTTCTTATCTGCATAATAATTGGAAATCGGCTATATAGGAAACTGTCGATGATAAATCATTATATCAGTTGAAAAGTTCTAAATGCAATGATTGATACTTTTTCTTATAAACATCAATATTAAAATGAATATTACATTTTACATATATATATTCTAGAAAGAAATACATTAGTACGTATTGAATACATTTCCCTTTCTTAAGTTACGGAAGTACAAGGCAGTTGATTGATTGATGAGGGTTCAATTTATTGATTTATAAACAATTTATAAACCAGTACTTAAAGTACTATTGAAAGACTGAAATTAATTGAAAAAATCTACTTCCAACGCTTGAAAAATTGCTAAATAACTTTAGATAAAGAAATAATTTGAATACATTATGTTTTGTTCAAATGAATTTTCCATCAATTGTTGTAAATTTAAGTTAATATCTGTGCCATACATTATGTTTGCTAAAAGACAGCAATTATTTTATGATCCTGGATAGTTATATATAGAATAGTCTAATTTTGATTAAAAGTCTTCATTGATCACTTATCAAAGGTTGCTCATTGAATAAATGAAGAAAAATAGATAACATATTAAGCATTCGTTTTTAAGGCATTCTTTTTTATCTTTCATTCCTTTCCTTAGAAATATCGTAACAGATATTTTAATATTAATAATCTATTAATTAACACATTATTTAGTTATACAGCAAAATCTAAAGAGCAATTCTTATACCAAAATAATCTTGAATTCCCTTTTCAGAAATTTAGTAATAGTTGATATATTTGAACAAAGTTTAGATTTTTGTTTCAAAAGCAAATTAAATTCTGTATAAAAATTCTTAAAGCTGATGGAACTGAATTTTGTTCAACTGCGTCTTTAATTTAAAAACGTTTAAATGCGTTAAGATTCTGCAATTCGGAATATTTCTAAATAAGAGGACACTTGCTAATGCCTACAATTTCTTCTGTAGTATATGAATACTGAGCAATATATGCTTGATATTGTAAAATAATGTTCACAGCAAGAAATATTGTAAATACAATATTGTGCAATATTCAATGTTATCCAAAATTAATTTTATTCAGAAAAAAAAAGACAAAGAGACTTACATCCACGTCGATGCCGGTTTGTGGGAACTTCTTAAGAGGCGGATCAGATCCCGGTACGTATCTAAAGAACTCCCCCATGTTCTTGTACCACTTGACAGCGTACAGCGTCTCGTTGCCTAACTCGTAGGCGCACTTTAGACGCACGCTGTCACCAGTCACCACGGGGTTGGGAATGTGCAGCATGTTAATCCTAAGAGGGATGTGAGACCTAGAGCTCGAACAACCTGTAAAAAGAAGTAGATATTGAGAAAACAAGTTATAAGAATAAAAATGAAATCTACTATCGCAAATTTCATGTGAGGACATTATTATTTCTTAAATTATTATTTGTCTTATTTAAAGACAATAAGATTGATTTCCAAGGGGAAAACTGCAACAGCAGACGATAGATAATTCAAAAGCAATTCAGTGGAAGCCGACTCCAAAATAAATGCATTAGTAGACGATAGATAGTGAAACCACTATACTGTGAAAGCCGACTTCAAAATAAAACTTCATTAGCGAACGATAGATATTTCAAAAGCTATACTGTGAAATCCGTCTCAAAAATAAAAAAGGGATAAATCAACAATTTATTGCCTACGCATTTTGAGACTTATACAATTTGTTGCCTTCCCATTTTGAGACTTCAACAATTTATTCCCTCAATATTTTGAGGCTTTGAAAATCTCAAACGAGAAAAAAAGCCATGTTCTCACATGACAATAAATATGAGCTGCAAGTGTAATTGACTTAATAAATATACTAAATATCTTTAAAATATATAAATAAATTTAAACAATGAAAACCAAGAAAAAATTTATCTCCACTTCTACCATATTCAGTAAAACCGCTACATTTCAATGGTGCAAATAATATTTGCAAATTTGCATAATCTTGCACATTTTTCACAGGATTATTTAAAATACTATGCAAATTACAGGAATTAGGAAAGCTGTTTAATAACCGATTGAAATAATTGGAATAACTGATAGATATGCTCATTGCTCAGAATATTTAATAGTTTGTAAGAATTTGAGAAAATACAGGTTAATAATTGAGACAAAATCATTGGAAAGACTGGATCTTTGGATAATCGCTGGGCCATTTCATAGATATTTGGAATTTAAGACTGCAGGATGTCTCATAATATCGAAGTAATTTCAGCAGGGTTTAATTAAATTTTTTAAATTTTTTACCTTTGAAGTTTGAAAAGAGTTTTAAGAAACTTGCTTATACGATCCCTAATTTCTGAACAAATGACGAAGTCATATTTGAATATTTATGGAAATGAAGTTTTATATAAGATGCTAATCTGGATACACATATTTAAAATCAAACTTAAAATAAAAGTAAACATACTATGATTAGAATTTTTGAAATAAAAATAAACACAAGGATGTTTGATTATTAGTGCACCCCATCTGTTTATCACCTTATACTTAAAAATATAGACTTAACTTTCACATTTGAAATTCATCAGAATAACATTTTTTGAAGATAAAAATGGCCATTGTATATAATTTAAACTTTTTCCGATTTTTTTTCTCAATAAATTCCTTTTTATTGATTAATATTTCAATAAAGCCAAAAAATACGATAAAATGACCCAGTTTTATTATTTCTATTTCTATCTGGAATAATTTATATGTAAAAAAAAATCAGTTCTGAATATTTTTCAAAATGCTGTCACAATTAAACTATCAGAAAGTTGAAATTATCCATAAAAACAAATAAGACAGAGAAGAAGGGAAAAAAATTAAAAAATCTTTTCTTGAGTTTAGTTTGGAAAGAATGTATGTAGTAAGTCACTTGTGGTCACATTTCACAGCAACTAGATTTGTGAAATACTTTGAGATTCATATAAGAACCATAAAAGTTTTTTTTTTAATTCATAGTATATTATGTAAGAGCTGTAAAAATTCAATCAGGATTAATTGTTAAAAATTTATATTTCGTCCATTTAAAAAATGCAAGAAAAAGTATAAATTTATGAAACCAAAATTTAAATAATTACTTTGAAAGATCAGAAATCATGAATTTCCTCACTCAAATGAATGGTTATTGGTACACTTCGGCATATGGTTATGATGTATTTTAAACTTTAATTTTTTTTCAATATAAAGCCAGTTTTTGTTAAAATTTAATAACTCAAATTAAAAAGCGATCGTATTAAAAAAGCTGGCCATGTGACTCTTAATGTTTTTAATTGGAAGATACACGGTGTGAAAATGTGATCAATATGTATATATGCCTGTGTGTGCTGTGCAGGTCAAACATATTTTAATAGATGCTGGGCCGAAAAATTAAGTTGTGAATTTTTGGAAAAAATGCATATATACGTATATTTTTACCCATAAACTCTTTGCATATGAAGATTTTTATTTGGTTTTGGTTCATTTTATTCATCATTATATTCTATCAGTTGTGAACAAAGAAAAATAGGATTGCTGCATTACCATTTTGTGTAGAGTATTAACCGTTTTGGTTAAATTTCATTAAAATTTACTACACCTTTTCCTATTTCTCAAAATATATTACATTTTCAAATATTTTTTTTGTATTTATATTTATAATTGAGAATACATTTAAAAATTCAATTTTTCAAAAATTTCCTTCGGACGTAGTCGGATACCTTAATTAACTTTAATTCAGAAAAAATTTGCATTTCTTTTAAATTTAAATACTAGTTACAAAGGCATTTTTAAAAAAATTTAAACACAGCGAAATTTGGTGATTAATTGTATTTATATTGTATTTTGTATAATAATTGACAGTATATCTAAAAAACAATCTTTTAAAAAATCCAATTTTTCAAAAAAATTCCTTCGAACGTAGTCGGATACCTTAAAATATCATTACATATATATAATCCAGGATTTGATTTAAAACTTGAAATAATTCTTACTTAAAGTGACAATAAAATACTGTTATTCTGTTTAAACTCAGAAATATAACCATCATGGCAAAAATAAAAAAGCAATAAAATAAAAATTGTGAATTACTGCTTTATTTTGAGGAGGAAGTTGTCAAACTCTTGAATTAAGACACATGTCTCGAGCTAAGTTTCTGGTACAACAGGCAAGAGAGAACTTCCACATCTTCATGCAGATGGAAAATATTTTGAATTATTGCTGCAGATATTTATTCACGCTCCGTAACTCTCAAACTTCGACTCAATATATTACTGACATTTTTCCTTCAGGATTCCGGAATAAATGGATAAAGTTTGGGGGGGGGGCAAAAAAAAAATATCGGTATGCTACGCAGACACCAACGCGTTTCTCAACTTCAAGGATTGATTTGAAATTTGCAAAAAACTGAACAAAAATGAAAATTTAATACACAGGCAAGCATGGAAACAGCACAGTGTACAGACTGTCATTTCAAGACAGCAAGAGTTTCATATGCCGGTGTTTTTCCAAGAAATATTTTTTATTCTATTCCTAGTTCTGATCATGGGAAGGCTTGGCATTAACCGTTAGCACTTCGATGTCTCCTATCAGACATCATTCAAGGCTGAGCATCATTTAACCATTTTATATAAGGTATCTGACTATGTCCAAAGGAAAATTTTAAAAATTATTTTAAACTATGGTTTTTAGATGTATTGTCAATTATAATACAAAATGCGATCAATATAAATAACTTACTTGAAAATATAATAATTTGAGAGATAGTGAAATTTGTTGCAAATTTTATTGAAATTTAACCAATAGAGATGGTTATAGGTGTAATAAAATCTATCTATTTTTATTTATGTAATCTATATAAATAAAAATGGATGCTTGTCTATACGTATCTTATGCGCTGCCGTACCGCTCATCCGATTGCAATGAAACATTGAATACTTATTATTGAACTTATTTGTATCTGTTGATGATGGAAAAATATATATGTATGTATGGTGAACCCTAAAATATTGAATAATAAAGTTTAAAAAAAAGAATTAATATTATTTACGTTTCTCCTTTAAACATCGTTCAATTTCGATGAATGTATTCATTTCGGATACGAAAATAAATTTTATTCTTTCTATCCTACCTAATTAAAGAAGACTGTTATTTTAAATTACAAAAGATATATCCAAAATTATTTTTTCTGAGGCAGCAACGCGCTGGATACAAGCTGATAGAATATAAAGATGAATAAAATGATCCAAAATCTAAAAAAAAAACACACGTTTGGATGCAAAGAGGTTATGGGCAAAAATATACGCATATATACATTTTTCCAAAAATCCACAACTTAATTTTCTAAACTCCCCTATAAATCTAAAAGTATTTCACCAACAATAAAACATTTGGTTCATTTCATTGTCCATATTATTTAAAACACAAGCTGAAATTTTTATGTAAATACTTCTATTAGTTTTAGAAACATCGTATAAAAGGGAGAGAATATTTCTGAAAATTAAAGTTTTGAGAAAATTGAAGTTAAAAATAAATTTTAGCCTAAAAAATATGTGACCCGTAATGATAGGTCAAGCCTTTCTTTTCCTAGAAAAGATAAACTGTTGTGGAAAGAAAAAAGTCTGAACTACAAGAAATAACAATTTTTAAAAAAATCGCCAATGTGATCGATAGCCTGTGCTTTTTAATGTAGTCGAACGCCTTAATTATTTTCTTAAACTTTAATTGATAAAAATATTTAAAAGTGATAAAAATTTGCAGACTGATTTTCTCTGAAACTACATCATAAAAAAATTTAAATAAATTAATTTTTCTGAGCAATAAACAAGTCCTCTTATTCGACACATATTTATGTATCGAATTACTTTTCGGAGTGGTAAGGGTTAATTTTGTTATGTGTTCAAAGATATGTTAAATAAAGGTAGTAAACAATAATCGCTGATGCTGTGATTTCAATTTTAGATATTTTTACGAAACAAGTGCTTAAGCCAGATGAAAATATTTGAAACTGGTAACAAAAAATGCATTGAAAAGTTCTGCAGTTTTATTAAAATCTGAGTTTATAATAATGAGTCTGTTATTGGCACAAAATTGTAATATTTCAGTATCTAAAACTTCAATAAACTTAAATTATTTCAGAAAATAAATGAAAAATAGAAAGAGACAGGAGAAACACTTCAACACTTTTAGCCAAATGATCTTTTCAATGATCAATCTAATACTGGCAACAAATTATTAAGTTTTAGCATTTAAATCTTGAATAAACTTCTGAAATTAAAAAAAAACGTATGAAAAACATACGTGCTTCTGAAATTAAGAAAAACAAGTGATATAAAAATTGTTTAATTCAATTCCATCTCAGGTCAATAAAGAAAATTTTATTTTAGTTATTTTTTATTAAATAATTATGGAAAAATTTATTGATTTTCGTTAGAATGAAACTCGCATTCTTCATCTTCACTTGAACTATACTGAAATCCTTGCATTTTACCGATTGAGCTACTGTCAATTGCTTTCAATTTTCATTACAAACTGAAAAAAAATATATTTAAAGTATTAAAAATTAATTAAATTTAATTAATGAAATAATATTTTCAAAAAACTGTATTGACATCGAGTGTGGTCCACTACAAGTTTCAAAAAATGTATTTGAACTTGAGTGGACGAATTAAAAGTATTTTATTAACGATTGAAAATCTGAACAATATATATAAATAAACAAATATACATAGGGAGAGTGTGAATTGATAGTAGGAATTTGTAAAAGAAATTAAGTGAAAGTGGAAACACTTCAATCTGAAGCCGAATTAAACCCTCCTCTTACAATAATTCACCTGATAACAACACTAAATTATTAAATTTTAGTCCTTAAATCCGAAATAAACTTAAAGTATTTCTGAAATTGTGAAAAAAAATGAAAGGGAATACACTTCAAAATCTCAAGTGCTCTTTATGTTGTTGAAGAAATTGAAATAAAAATAAGAATCTCAAAAAGAATTTGCTATCTTATTAAGAGATTAGATAAATTCATAGGTAAAGAGATTAAATATAATGGATTTCCTTTCCTTCTTTCTTAAGTAATATCATATTTATTATAATTGTGAGAATTTATTTCCTGTTATTAAGAAAAATATGAGGATCGTTAATATAAAAAAATACAATTTAGACAGTTGGATTAATTATTCTAGTTTTAAATGTACTTGATACTAAAAAATACTGTTTTAAAATTTTATCAACATGTTTATTATTAGTTTGGAACATAATTTTCAGGCGTTTCTTTGACATATTATATTTTTATAAAAAATTACATCTTATAAATTTATGAATTAAAGTATTTTTTTCTTTTAGGCTATAAAAATGCGTGACGATATTCATCATATTATGCTGTAACGCTCTGAGAAAGAATGAAAAACCTCACAGTCATGCCTCGGGACAGGAGAACAGTTGGTTTTTACTGAAACCGATGCAGGCCAAAATGAGAGCAGGAGCAGCTTGATTCGCATGTATTTTGGACATATGGGATAAAACTTTTAGCCCGTCACATGACATGATACATAAATGTGTCCACTTCGAAATCTATCGAGAAATGTCTGATCGCTTCTGTTGTCAGCTCCAACTAAAACAGTTCCAGGCAGAATGAAAACAATCTTCTTTTGGGCTATAAAAATGCGTGACGGTAATCATACTCATATTCATCATATTGTGCTGTAACGCTCTGAGAAAAGATGAAAAGTAGCAAATATTTCGTGATCTGTTGTTGTTGTTGTGGCTTATCCCACCTGGTCGCCATGAGCCTGAACTCCTTGAACAAAGTAACACTGCTTCAGGTTTTGAGAACAGTTGGCCTTTACTGAAAATGATGGAGGCCAAAATGTGGGCAGGAACAGCTTTAGCCGCATTGCAGTTTGGACATATGGGATGAACTTTTTGGCTCGTCACATGACATTGAACATAACTTCGTATTGAACATTGAAAACTTGTATGTTCACTTCGAAATCGAGCGAGAGTTGCCTGATCGCGATTCCAACTAAAACAGCTCCAGGACGGAATAAAAACATTCTTCTTTTGGGTTATAAAAATAAGTATCGGTAATCATACTCATCTTCATCATATTATGCTGTAAGGCTCTGAGAAAAGATAAAAAGTTGCAATCATTTTGCCATCTGTTGTTGTTGTGGCTTATCCCATCTGGACGAACGTAACATCATACAGGTCCAGGAGTTCGATCTTCTTTAAACAAAGTAACATTGCTTCAGGATTCGAGAACAATTAGCCTTTACTGAAACCAATACAGTACAAAATGTGGGCAGAAGCAGCTTGAGTCACATTGCACTTTGGACATATGGGATAAACTTTTTGGCCTATCACATGACATTGTACATAAGTGTGTACACTTCGAAATCTATCAAGAATTGTCAGATCGCGCCTGTTGCCAGCTGAATCATAATGTTTGAAATATTCCTATTTTAATCGCAGATAATTATGAACTATCTTACTGACAAGAGATATAACCTATTTTTAAAAAACCCTTATTCCCTCTTCATTTCAGTATTGTAAAACTTTGAAATAGGTTGCATGTAATTAGCTCCATAAGCAATATTTCTAATCAAACATTTTATCTTATTTAGCCCTTCTTTTAATAATTTTATATCCCTTAGACTGAATTATCTTTAAATTCAAGAGAATACTTCAGTTTATGAATTTAAAATTAATTTTAACAACCAATCTTACAAAATCCATTCATAGAAATTTAATTATTTAAAAAAGCAATTAATTTTTTGCCATTAATATTTATTATAAAACAATTAGATAGAAAATTCTTCGTTTTTTCTAATGACACTTGTCATTGACAAGCCAGCTAAGCAAATCAACAATTTCTAGTCTAGTTTTTTTCGTTTCTTATCTTTCAGTAGCGCCATCTTGGGCCAAGAGCACGTCCTAGCTATTCACGCGTCACAGCCTTTTTTTCTAGCGGATTTCACTCATGTATTTCATTCATTCTTCCACAGATCGTAATTTAGACCTGAACTATAGAGCGTTCACCCTTGAACGAGAGCTCTCAGTAGTATTACTGTCTACATGGAGGACATTGTGACTAAGACAGTTTTATATGTGCGCCAACTACCATACACTATGGGAGTCTTCTGCCGGCGGGATTCGAACACACAACCCAATGGATGTGAATCCAATGCCCTACCAATGAAACTTTTTTATAGCTAACTTATCTTTGTAAAAGCGAATTATAAAAGTAAAATAATAACTATTGCAAGCAATAAAATAAACCTGCTGATCATTACTTTCAAAAAATTATTTAAATTTAAAAAAAAACTACTATTTAAATACATATCCAATGCATGTATATAATATATATTAAATTATTTTACTTATAAACTATTTACTGGATAATCGCAACAAATTCATAAAAGTTATAATATTTTCTTTCAAAACTGATTCCCTGATAGTATATTTCAGATCATTCGCTATTCAGAGTTTCCTGTTTTACACCATAATCATTATATAGGTTATTTAATGTACTATAATAAGTCGTCCCATATAAATATTTTATTAAAATGGAATTAACAAACATCTCAAAAAAGTTAATTGTAAAAAGAATGTTAGTATATCTGTTGCTTTTAGTTTGTTCTCTTTTGTAAAATATATTAGAATCGATTATATTTTGACATTTAAAACAACTATGGATAATTAAATAATGTTTACATTTTTGTCTATTATTAGATAATATTCTTTATGAAATAATTTAATACATGTTCAAAGATTAATATTAAGATTTAAAAATGAATTTTCGTATAGCTCTTTCATATATTTTTATAGAATTTTATCATTTCTTAAAAGTAAAAGAGATTTATTTCTTAATTTTATTTCGCAAATACCCAGGGATAGTGCAATATCAAAATCCATTTAAAAAGTTAATATGGAGTAAATTTATTCTTAAATTAATTAAGAATAAAATTAGTTTCTTGAATGCTATTTTCTTTATAATAATATAAAAAATTAAAAATAAATGATTAAAAACCTAATTAGCTTGTGGACTTATAACTAATTCTATCAATTTGATAACAAACCTCACTTTTTTACAGCTAAAATATTTCATTAGTAAACTTAGAAGTATAAATATTTATAATTATGCCTAGTTAATTTTTAAAACTCTTGGAATAAAAAAAATTAATAACTAACCATAGCTTAAGAAAACAAAATAAAAATATTTTATTTATTCACAATTTTCGTGCTTTCTTTACTAGTTAAAAACATTACATAAATTTTGAAATAAAATATAATTCAAAATTAAAACGTCAGATAGAATTAAAAAATTAAGAGAGAAGAAAAAAAATATCAGTCAAGAGAAGATTATTTTTTAAATCAGAGATTTTAGTTAGTAAAATGTTGCTTAAAAAATGTAAAATTGCGAAAATTATTTTTATTATGAAAACTTGTCCAAGTTAATTACTTGTTTCGAAAGCATTTTGTTATTTATTTATTTTGGAATTTCGTATTTCTCATTTAGGCATTTAATATCATTTCAAAACTATATACAAGGTTGTGTTAATAAAAGCGTAAGTATTTTCAGAAAAAACATTTAGAATATATTGAAAATGTTTACGATTTGTAATCTTTGCATCAATGAGAAATACATTAGAGTTAAAAAAAATACTTTAATTTTTTGGGTAGACGACTTTTTTTTATGACATTACACTGCATATTGAAATTATAATATACTTTTCTTTGCTGAAAGGTGTGAAATGAATTAATAGAAAAAGCGCTCAATATACAAACCTAATTATTAGAATATGTGCTCAGTATGAAAACTGAATTATTACAATAAACGTTAACTATGCAAGTGGAATTATTACAATATGGGCTCAGTATGCAAGCCGAAATATTAAAATATGGGCTCAGTATGCAATTCGAATTATTACAATATGGGCCAACTATATAAGTGATATTCTGACAGTGTGTACTTAGTATGAAAACAGAAGTATATCTCAGTATACAATACAAATTATTAGAAATCAAATTCTATATGCAAACCATTTTAATAGAATATGTGCTCTATATAGAAATCGAATTTTTAGAACATGGACTGTACATACAAGCCGAATTATTAAAAATGGCTCTCTGCATGTATATGTCCAATAAAATGTTGCAGACACAAGACAGCGTGACACACAGCAACTCCTAAGGTTTACCTAGTGAATTTTTAGGACATCTCAAATACAGTTTCAAGAGCTGTTGTCAACAACAGAATTATGCTCATTGACGTGGTCTTTTAAACAGCCGTACAATCAAAAGTTATCAGGATTTAAATCAAGAGAAAGGAAACGCCATATATTTCGGATATATTAGCAAATTATGGTATTGCCAAGAAAAATGTGTTAAAACACCTTGTTTAATAGATTAAACAATATGAATTGATGTTTCATATTGCATAAATATTGCTGAATTTATCATTTTTTATTTCTTGCAAAGAACTGATCAACTATACCGTAAGCATTACATGTGCTAAGGTTGTAGAAAACAGTATTCCAAATAGTATTTTCTTTTAAAGACCTTCAAATATTTGAACCTTAGTTAGAGCCCCGTTATATTTAAAATCTCAAATATACAAAATTAAGTAGCCATATTAATTATTTTATACTGACTATATTTTATAAACAAGAAAATATGTCTTAAATAAAGGAATTGTGTAAAAAAAATGTGTATAAAATATTTGGGATTTGTTTTTTTTATTAAATTAACCCTAAATTCTTTCACATTTGGGATTCTAAAATTGATTGCCGTAAAATTAAGTTAGATACACAAAAAGATATTTGGATTGCTTAAATATCTACAGAGTATTTTCTATTTTTTTGTAAAACTTGGGGAAAAAATGTAGAAATGAAGATTAATGGGTTCTGCTAAAGTTTGATAAATTTCTTAATTAGAATTCTGCCTATATTCTCCGTCATTCGTTTTTTAATGATTATTTTAGTTTCCTGATGCAAAAGTATATAAAGGGAAAATATCCTAATCAATAAAAATTGAAAACATCTACACTATAATCAATCTGCACTGTGCCATAGCAAAAACATTGTACGACATATGTATGAATCCGTATTAGACTCGGAGAATAAAAACTATTAAAAAATGCTTCGAACCTATGTCGTGAAATTTTGAATGATCTTTATTTGTTGAAATGGAATTTGAGTTTCAACAATACTATGACTCTGGGATGTACAAACTTTTATCAGAATTTTATAAATGCATGGATAAAAACTAAAATTAGGCGAAGAGTTAAAAAATATATGCATAAATACTCAATAACTAATAAATAAATGGCAAATAGTAAATCATATGGAAACAAGAAATTGTAAATTAT
>JAPMOQ010001578.1:3817118-3883830 GCA_026543055.1 Argiope trifasciata | reverse complement strand
ATATATATATATATATATATATATATATATATATATATATATATATAATTTCCCATGCTTGTGTGTTGTGACTTTGTTGTTGATGGCACTTTACGATGCCACTGGCATTAATCTGTCAGCGATTTAAGCCGAGTGAGCATCTCCTCTTTTTTCAGTAGTGCCATCTATAGTGCATCTCAGTAGTGCCATCTATGCCACCTATCTACTTCATGCTTCATATGCGCTTGCATAATCCCTTTTTACAGGGGGGCGCATTCACACACCTCATAGATAGAACGCAGAAGAACAAACTTGCCGCATCCGGATATACAGATTACGGCAGTGTTTCTCAACCTTTTAGTATTCACGGCCTACTTTTGAACCATAATTTTCATCGCGCCCCCCCTTCCCACCGCCTACAATAAAATGTATACAATAATAATGTATTTTGACTATTTTGGCGCTAAACCTACACTACAACCTTTATTTTAAACTTTACAAATTACCGAGAATACGGAAATTTATTGACATTTTGCAACAACGATCCTCAGCATTAAATCCCATGCCTTTATTGCTCTTGCGTCCCGATATGTCGGGCATTCTCACGGTTTCAATTTGTCTAGTCAGCTTCAAAGTTTAATTAAGGGCGTGCGCAGATGTGAACAAACATTTTCTCAAAAGAAGGAGAAAGTTCTATGACACCAATTTTAATTCCAAACAATTTCATTCGAGTCGATCCTTCTATCACTATTGAATCTATTCTGAATGTGTATTTTATATATATATATATATTCGTGTAATTGCAAATCACGTATTAAATATTCACGTCAGCAGACTTATTTTCTAATTTTTAAGCTGGCGTAAGCGATCATTAGACGATAGATAAGCATCAACAAGTACACAGACGAGCGTGATTCCAAAAATAAAATCAAAAAAATATTCTCAAGAATACTTAAATTTTTGATTCCTTTGTACTGAAGTAAATGAAGAAGAAAGACCCCTGTGTATCAATTGCTCAAAACTGTTGGCGGCAGACAGCATGAAACCTAATAAACTTAAATGACATTTGGAAACGCTTCATAGTGAGTAAGTAAACAAACCAAAAGAATTCTTCGAATTAAAATTAAAATCCTATGAAAAGCAAAAATCATTGTTTAAAAAAACTTTGTCTGTGAATGAAAAGCTTTAATTGCGTATTACAAAGTTTCATATAAAATAGCCAGATGTAAAACGCCTCACACCATTGGTGAAGAGCTTATTTTGCCATCCGCAATTGAGATTGTAGATATTATGCTTGGAGATAATTTTGCAAAACAATTGTAGTCTATACCTCTTTCAAATGATACTGTTCCCTTCGAATTACTGATTTAGCTGAAGATGTAGAGTGTCAGCTTTTGTCGAAGTTATGTGGCAAATTGTTTTCAATACAACTCGATGAGGCAACAGATAGTAATAAAGATCCTCATTTCATTGCCTATGTTAGATTTTATGATGATTTGTCAGTAGTAGAATTACTTTTCTGCAAACCAATAGAACTCAAAACAACAGCACTCGCATTATTTGCTATCTTAAATGATTTTATGAATGAGGCAAACATAGAATAGAAAAATTGCGTCGGAATATGCACCGATGATGCTCGTTCTATGTCCGGAAGATTCCTAAGTATTCAGGCACTAGAGAAACAAGTGAACACAGTGAGTCTGGACACATTGCATGATCCACAAAGAAGCTTTGGCTTCCTAAGAAATGCGTCCTGGTTTGAATATTGTGTTAACTACGGTTGTAACCGTAGTAAATTATATAAAAATGAGATCCCAGAAATCAAGAATCTTTTTCGCACTTTGTAAAGACATGGGTGTAGTACATTCAGCGTTACCATTTTATTACGACGCAAGATGGTTATCACGAGGGAAATTTTTGCAACGTGTTTATGAATTAAGAGAAGAAATCGCCGTTTTCCTAGAAGAGGAAAGCAGACTGGAAGCTGAGAATTTTAGCGATAGTTTGTAATGAAATTGAACTACATGGTCGACATATTCGAGAAATTAAAGAACTTGAGTCTTCAACTGCAAGGAGCAAATACACATATATTGGATACGAGTGATAAAGTTAATGCTTTTTGTAGGAAATCGGAATTATGGAGCAGAAATTTAAAGCAAGAAAACTTGACAAAGTTTGCAAATTTGAAGGATTGTATTAAAACTTACAAGGCTGAAGAACAACATGTAAAAGTTGTTTTTGTAACCATTGAAAATCATTTAGCAATGCTAGCAAGGAATTTTAAAAAGTACTTTCTTGCTGAAGACAACCTGATATCAAGTTACAAGTGGGTGAGGGATCCATTTCAAAATACCCTCAATTGAAGAGGAAGAAACCTTCATAGACTTCATGGCAAGCGACGAAACCAATAGACAATTTCATAATAAATCACTCTTTGAATTTTGGGCAGAATGATGAGTTTTCTGCACTAAAAACAAGGGCATTTCACATTCTACTGCCATTTTCAACATCTTACCTTTGTGAAACTGGATTTCCTGCAGTGGTTTCTTTGAAGACAAAATATAAATCTCAGCTACATATAGAAAAAGAACTGAGTTTGTCTATTTCTAA
Source organism: Argiope trifasciata (assembly GCA_026543055.1). NCBI lineage: Eukaryota > Metazoa > Arthropoda > Arachnida > Araneae > Araneidae > Argiope > Argiope trifasciata. The sequence continues at coordinate 3,881,241 of JAPMOQ010001578.1, read as the reverse complement.
TATTAAACCCTCCTTGAAAAAACCTTGCTCTACAAGACAGGCCCAAGGAAGGCACTAATAATTATTAATTTTTTTAAATTTAGTAAGTTGTTTTAATTTAATAAGTTAATTATTAAAAATATGGAAATGTATTTTGTTTTGTATGTGTGTGTGTGTTCTTTCCTTTCAGTCACTTAATCCATTTTTTAATAGCATTTTCTCTTGGATATGTTCGCGCCCCCCCATAAGCGTGCTCGCGCCCCCCCATAAGCGTGCTCGCGCCCCCCTAGGGGGGCGCGCCCCACAGGTTGAGAATCACTGGATTACGGGAAAGACGCTTTACCCCTATGCCAAGGTGCCAGCTTCCATTATTAGCATTAAACTTTATATGCGATACTTTCAAATGAGATGATAGCAAAAACTGTTTTAAATGTTGGATATGTGATTTTTAAAAAAAAAAAAAAAAGAAAAGAAAAGAAACAGCAGAAGTGAGTTGATCATATTCATGCGTCCATTGAAAACAACTGAATACAAATATAACAATTGTTACAAATTATTTAAAATTAATTTATTCAATCCTTATGCAAATTAATGAAACGAATTATTTAAAATTATTTCTTAAAATTATAAGCAATTTTATATTCCGGAGAAATCGAATACAAAATTATTCTAAAGTTACTACTTTAATCATTATATGAAACTGAAGTAATTTTTAGTAATAGTTACATAAATCTTCTAATATTTGCCGGATTAAAAGATTGTTGCTGGTGTTGCAAGAATTCGCTATGTTTAGAGGAATGTTTCGTAACGACTCTGACTGCTAACATAGATAAATACTAGTCAGCAAATTGTATTCAGTATTTTATGCAAGCAGACGAAATATTGCAAACTTTAACAATATTTCGTCTGGTTCCATTTTCATCCTCTGTCTTACGATCATCTTTCACCTTTCTGAATGCTTTGAAATTATGAAGAGAGAATATGGAGGAAGAAATTTCGCATAAGCCTAAAGGCTTTATTTATTAACTTATTGCACTGGGACATATTTTTGCCCATTGTCCGATCGTTAATTTCTAAAAGTATATGTAGGAAATTTCACTTGAAAAGATGCTCCAAATTATACAGAGAGTTATATTCTATGTTATTCTAATCAGTTCACAGAATTTTTAAGATATCATTATGTTTCTCTTTCCTAAAATCTTCTATTTTATCAATCATAGTATCATGTTTTGCACTCATTAAAATTTTAGCCAAAGAAGTGCCACACCTCCGGTATTACAATTGGTCAGTGGGGAAAACACTTATGAAATAACCATCCAGTAGAAACTCTTCATTTTTGTAACGTAGCTGTCAAATCAAAATTTCATTATTCATGCAACTTTGATCCAACAAACGTGGATTTTTTTTTTAATTTTTAATATGTTAAATATATACTAACAATATGACTTTTAAAATTGGGGGAGTATGTCAATATGTAAATTTCATACATGTAGATTTCTCAACCCTTGCATTTATTTACTTAAGCAGAAACTTTTCTTAAAATGTTCACGTAAATATATCAACTACATTTATTGACTGAAGCAATAAGTAAACACATCAAAAATAATTTGTTAAGAATCACAATTATTTATAAATCATTTATTAAATTTCATAGATAAGAAAAATAGAATACCATTATAAAACCTTCATTCTTCACGTCAATTAAGGTATTTTTCCGACCAGAATTTTGTACTCATCTTTAAAAGCGTAGATGTTATTAATTGGACCACGAAAGGATATCCTGAATATGTGTTCCTATTTTTTTATCTGATAGGTCAAAATTTCAGTCTTATTCATATCTGTAAAATACTTAAAATTTCTTTATGCATTCTAATATTGAAATAACCTGCAAAACTTAGTGTTTCTTGCAAATGAAATTTCATGTAATTATCTACATCTTTTCTAAACCATAAAGTAATCATAAGCCAAACAAATGCAGAACAAAAATCTATCTGATAGATCAAAAGAGGATCGATGCAAAACTTTGTGAATCTTCAAATTGAATTTGTTGTTGTCTTTAAATTCACTGCCTAAAATAAGGCCACATAGATTGTGAATTTAGAAGCAATAATAAATGAAGTAATAACAGTGCTAAACAATTCTCATAGTTAAAAAGAGTATGGATGCGAAATTTTGTGAATCTTTCTAGCGAATTTGTTGAATTCTTTATATGCACAGCTTAAAATAAGGTTACGCGTGCAGTGAATTAAAGTAATGATATGCTAAACAAATTCAGAGTAAAAAAATGATACTTCAAAAGAGGATAGATGTGAAATTTTGTGAATCTTTACAATGAATTTTCTGATTTCTTTAAATGCACTGCCTAAAATACGGCTACATATAATGTGAATCATAGAATAATCCTAAACTAAATAAATGCAGCTCTAAGCAAATGTCTCATAGTTGAAAAGAGAATATATGTGAAATTTTGTGAATCTTTCCAGTGAATTTACTGATTTCTTTAAATGCACTGTTTAAAACAAGGCTGCATTACTGTAAAAAGCAGTAAGCCTTTTTTCCTTTATTTGCATCTCACGTCAGTTAGAACTTTCTCATTTGTTCTGGAACGTTGAGTTGAATGTCCATGAGTTACATCCTGTATAGTAACAAAAAGAAGAAGGTATACTCACTGATAACGGGTACAGACGACACAAATAAAAACAGCAGATGCTCAAGAATGTGAGCCGTGAATGGTGGGTCTCTGATCATTTCTCATCCAGGTTGGTAGAAGAGCACTTCTAGCACGTCTCGAGGATTGGACAATCAGTTCACTACGAGCTGTCTTTCGACGAAGAGAATTTTATCTGAAAGCAAAGAAATAAATAATTTGATTAACTCTGATGCAGGCATACAAGATACAGAACATTTCCTACAATGGAAGTCTGTTTCGTTTCCTTGTTACAGAACTTAATTTTCTGGAAATAGGTGGTGTATTGGAAAAATTGTGTTTCTGACAAAATGTTTTATTCAATAAGATAGAATATAATCAATAAGTCTATAGATAAATAGATTTTAGTTAATTTGTTAACATCAATTCAGTTTCAGTTCATTCTTAACATTAATTCAGGATTGTTTAATTCAATTAACATCAATAATAATTCTTGATTGAATGCAATCAAAAAATTTTATTGTTATTATTTAAAATACACAAAAAATTATTTGAGAAATGGCATGATAATCGAGCAAAATAGAAAGAATGCAAATATCGAGCCATCAGAAGAATTGAAAACAGAAATAGTGCTGATTATTACAAATATATGTAAACTTTTATTTAATTGATATCAAAGGAACAAGAAAGGGAAAGTTTGAAATTAACAGTTTCTGCATAAAGTTTTTGTGAGTTGCCATTAAAAAAATAAAAATAAAGTAGCATTATATTTAAATTATTTTTGATTTTATTCAGTTATCACTGAAAAGAAAAATAAATAATACTAAATTATAGTATTCATCTAATAATTTGCAATCAAAAGAAAAATAAAAGACTTTAAATTTAAATGCACTACTTTGTGTTTAATAGTTATCAAAGGATGCCAAATTAAATTTTAATGCTTAAATTTTAAAAATTATATGGGGTTTTGTTTTCAGTTACATGAGATCTGTAAAGATATTGGTAAGAATTCATAAAATGTACATTACTGTCTCTAAGGGAATTAAATTTAGAAATCTTTACTGCAATTAGCATTAATTCATTATACAATTATGAGTATGTGCGGATTGAGTAAATGCATTTTTCGATGATATTTACCATTTGAATTTGACGTCAAGTGACAGTATCTCGAATGTTGAAATTTTACAAAATGTGTAAGTGGCATTATCATTATGAAGTTTTAACGAAATGTGTAAGTGACATTATCATTATGAAGTTTTTACGAAATATGATAGTGAATAATTTTGGTTATTGAAAATATTATTTCCTGAATAGCATAAGTGATAAATAATTATCTGCACCAATAAACCTTCAGACAAAAATTTTAGTGTGTTCCCTATAATAATGATTGTGATAAATTTTGAAATTTAATGTGACAGTATTCTTTTATGAATTTCAATTTTAGATAATGGCGATGGTATGTCTTTAAGAATGACCGAATATCTCACTTGCCTCTACCATCAAACATTTATAGTAGATTAATTGTATTGAAGATTTCATAATCTTAAGCCTAAAATCATCACATCAGCATACAAGGTTTAACATATAATTTTTCGTTTGATATGATAAGTATTTGTTTAATTGCAAACATTATTTTTTTCTTACACTGTTTTGTGCTGTGTTGGCAATATTAGAGACCAAGGTATTTTCAATCTGCATTCAATATGAATTTTATTTGGAATGTTTGTGGACATTTGTGGGCTGGCCTCATTTTCTAAACGAATGCTTAAATAAAATGTATTATTCATGTATTATGTTTTAATAAAAATATATTATTGTGTTGACTGAGGGTGTCTCATTCTTCCCTCATACTACAAAGTGTGTTTATGTCATTAAACTCAAAATCATAAAGTACAAACGACATAAGTAGATGTTGATAAGATGACAGATACATTATCTCCTTAGTATTTCAACATCTAAAATTCGAATAAATTAACCTGTACTCCACAGGTATCTTCTGTTTGAACTCTTTCCAAAAGTGTGCCCTATCTTAATCAAAATTACGTGTCAACTTGCGAATGCAGAACCAAATAAACACCACTTTCTGGTCTTCACTTATTTCTACACCAATATCCTGCCATTACCTCCGCTGCATTATTGAGTGTTTCTGTTACACGTATTCTCGGAAGCGATTAAATCATCAAAGGCTGAGTATCAGTCTGCGATGAAGCGAAATTTCAGTACTTAGACACGATTTAGCATGCCGGGGATAGAGTCTCAAGTGACTTGATCTTTGATGCATAGCTATGTGACTTAAGGCTTATTGATTGGGTTTCCTGTGAAAGATTACCACGTTTGATTATGCAGGCCTGCTACTTGCAAATCATTAGGATTTGCATGTTGATGCGTTGAATGTTTGTGTTTAAGGTTTAGTCTGCTTTGATTTGCGAGCAAACGTGAGGTCCTTGTGTGATCATAAATATATTCTGGGTCAATTAATTGCTGGATTTTAAAATCATGAGTAAAATCAACTGCAAAAATATGGGTTTTAAAACGAAGTGACATTCGATCATAATTTAAAAAATGGGAAACTGAAAACTAAAAATTAAAACTTAACTTGTAGCTGGAGATATTAATTTCCTCACACGGCCAGATACATGGAATTAAAAGGACTCCATTTTTATTTTTTGCTTTTTATAAACAGCATTGGAACTTATTCTGGAAACCATACATATTCTGTAAATCATGTAGTTGCCAAAAATATTTCACATATTAATATTAAAAATGCTACAATATTAAATGTCGGAAAGATGTAATAAGAAATGTGCATTTGTTTTGTTTAGATATTATGAAATCACACTAATGTTAACAACTGTTAGAATGTACCAAACAAAAATGAAGAGAACAATATTTTAAAATATTATCTCATGATCATTTCTTTATTCTTTTTGAAATTAAAAGCTATTTCTGAGAAATGGAGCACCTTGACTTCATAAATAACAACACAAATTTTGAAAAAGAATAACTCGGTTATTTGCAATCGTTCACACTTAAAATATTTGAAAACATACTACTGAAAAACCAACTTGAAGTTACAGAAGAGAGGGATTAAATTCAAGGACAACATACCACGTGATAATCAGAGCCAATAAACAATGGGGAGTTATTTTGACTCCTATCACTATTTCAAAATAATGCATATTTTAATATTTAATTTCCAATATATTTTTACTATCTGTGGGGAATTGAAATAAACTGTATTTTAGTAAAGGGTAATTTGTAACTTCTTTTTGTTTGCGAGTATTGGTGTGCGGTTTAATACCAAAAACTATACCAGAGGTTTCCTATAGCTAATTGGATCATGAAAGAGTATAACTACTCCTTTATGGATTTATACTACAGAAGCATGATTATTTTAAATTAAAATTAGTTTTCATATGCTTGAGGGCTTTTGAATCTAATTTCTTAGAATATTTATTACAAATAAATGTTATTATGATGGATGGAATAATCATAGTTGTAGTGAGGTATTATTAGAAATTATTCTCACGTGTTTAAGATAGAAAATCATAGTTTGCGTTAATCAGAATATGCAATTTGATCTAGAATTAATAAATTCTGCTGTCGTGTATTTATAAATGGGTGCCTGAACTTCATATAAACTTTCTTGACTCTTTTATTACTGAAAAATTAAATTAGATTGACGCCCTTTCCAAAAAAAAAACATGAATATTTCGAGAAAATTATTTGAAACATAGTCCACTTAAAAAGAAACAAAAAAATAGTCTTTTTAATATTTTAATCCGACTTTTGTAGCAGTTTTTCCTGAACTTTGAAAATTATTATAAGCCTTTCCAGGCACAACTTTTGCCTGTTTCTTAATTTTCCATGCTTGTGTAAGACTATTGAATTGCGTTTTCTGAAATATTAGATAGTTAAATAAGCTATCCCCTATTCAATCTGGACTACCTGTTCTCAATTCTTTTTAATCTTCATTCTAGAAAAGCCTGTTTTTTCAAGTACATATAAACTTTCTTCTCAAGTTTTTTTTGTTTGTTTTTAATAAAGCAATTCCATTCTCACAAATGCATGTAAAATTCATGGTTCCAATTGAATTTTAATTCCCCATCCGATAGATAGAACCAGATTGAGTGGTGGTATCAAAATATTCTTCCATAATTACTTTTAAAAAGTATCCTTTCCAAATGTGAAATTTATCCACATTGCTAATATTTTTATTTTTAAAATTTTACACATGCTCATTTAATGTTACTTAGTATAAAAAAGAGATTGGAGAAATGTCTTCTTGGGTACATAGTTTGAACTTTTTTTTCTCAGCAAAAGAAATCAAAGTTTGATTTAAAATAGCAATTTTAATAACAAAATCACATTTATAACTACATGCCATTTGTATATATATTTACTGTTTTGGATTATTGTGTTTATATGTATGCGAAAGTAAGAACATATAGATGATTAACATGCTGATAGATTTTTTTAAATTACATGCATATCTTTAAATGTTATGATGCGATTAAAAATTTTATTCACTATTATCATTTTCACAGTTATCACAAAGTTTCACTGTTATCATTGACATTTATACTCGTGTATGTAGGGAAATAATTTCTTTTATACTGATTTCATCTAAAATTTAATAGAAATGAACAAGAAAAAGTTATATATTGTCCTTACAATAATTTAATCCATCTCGTTCACAGAATTTTTGAGTTATCTTGGTCAATAACTAAATGATTGATACAATTCAAAAATGTGATTTTCGGAAATCTTATAAACCTTTAGAAGAAGCCTATTCTGAGGGTTAAATATTCAAAAACATTTAGAAAATTCAATTCTGAAAGTTAAACCTGCGAAATTTTAGATAGGTCAGCCTTGAAAGTTAAACCTGTGGAAATTTTTAGAAAGGCAAGAGTTTGGGCATTCGATAAAATATCATTATTAAACTTTTTAAAGACAATAATACTTTCACTTTGTATAAGAAAAAAATGGACATGAACCATATAAAATTTTCAAGGTACTGTATAGTAGATAACAATGCCATGCCTTTTTTGTATTATCATATACTACAATAGTAGGAGAACTAATAACTTTTATTATGTTGGTGAAGCCAAAAAAAAAAAATGCTAAAACTTGCATATACGTAACATGAATTAAATTATTGTATGTAACCGTCCCCAAAAATACACAATCGAAACTATAAGGGTGTACATTCGTAGACACTAAAACCCTTATATCTTACTATGTTTATGCCTCTTCACGCAAAATTACATTTTTAAAGTACTATTGCGTTACTTGCTGGGAATTGAGACTCCCTTATATACCCCAAAGTTATTATATAATTATACTCAAATACTTCCAATTGCAGTTTAAACAGGAATGCAAAAATTTGATTGCCAACTAAAATTTAGCATTAACAGAAATTTTCTGCTCAGAAATCAAATAAAAATACATCTGACAAGTCTTCACATCCAACATTACAATGTTGCCCTTTCATGCAGATTGAAATATCACGCATCTTTATCACATTGATAAAGCAACCTTTGCACGTACCACCTTTACAATCTTACTTTGCTTGATGTTGCTAATCGTGTCGTCCCATGTATAAAGCCCATTACGATTTTCACCATGATAATCACAGCTGCGTACAAATGACAACTCATTTCCCAGTCGGAACGCAATCTGCGAGGTTCTCTGCTCATTTGAGTGGGGAATCATCGATCTCGCATAAGCCCGTTATTCGAATTAAGGACATGCAAAGCCATTGGATCAGCTGTTTCCGAATGCATGTCTTGTTCGAATTCTGAATCGAATTTATTGATTTCTGGCACACAGAAAACGTGACACCTCGCAGCTCGTTAAATTATTTGATTTTGTGGTGTGCATCTTTTATTTGTTGGTTCGATTTTTTCACCCTCCCCAGATTTCTGACTCTCTCGTGATGTCAAGAGTTTGAATCCGTGAATCCCAGATTGGATTTTGGTTTATTGATGTTCCCTGGCAGTTAATCGCCTTGAGAAGGAATTCGTTTGTTATTTTTTTAACTTTTAGGTCACGGATGGATAAAATGTGAAAACAATCTTTTGAAAGGCTGGAGGGGGTAAGGAAATGGGCTTTTCTCTTTTTCAAGCCATTAAACCATCAGCTTGTTTTGTGTCGGTTATATTGGTTATCTGACAGACTAATTCAATCTTTCCTACTCGAAATTTTTATTGTATAACAAGAAGGATATTTTGAGGTGGTGTTCTTTTAAAATTTTGCCAGCGGCATAGATAGCAGATGTTTGATCTAAACATCTATAAAGAATCCTCTATTTCAAGTGTATAGCAGGTTTTTATGGACAAAGAGTATTTAGTTCATAAAGTTTTAAACAGTGTAATCTTTGAATCTTAACTTATAGACAACAGATTCCGCAATTCTAAAAGTAAAGACAACACATTTTAAAAGTAAAGACAATTGATTCTACAATTCTAAAAGTAAATACTATAGATTCTGCAATTATAAAAACTAAAACAAGAGATTCTTCTATTCTAAAAGTAAAGACAAAAGACTCCTCGATTCTAAAAGTAAAGGCAAAAGATTCTGCAATTGTAAAAGTAAAGACAACAGATTTGGTAATTCTAAAAGTAAAAACAAGAGATTATTCAATTCTAAAAGGAAAGTCAGCATATTTTAAATGTTTAGACTAAGATTTGCTGTTTATGTCTGAATAAGTTTGACTATATAGGAAATTATATGGATAGACGATTGTCCAGTTTACAGTGTCCCAAATTGTAATTCACGATATTGTCTCAAAGCTACTCCTGGTCAAACTACCTGACCAAAGATATAGTTTATGGTCAGATAGATAGACCATAGATAGTATATAATTTAAAAAATTGCCACCTTGCACGTAAAGATGCATTGAAACAAGAGAGTAAGCTAATATTTGATAAGAAACATAATGGTCTAACAGGCGCACATAATATTTTATAGCACATGCATGTTTAGAAACTGTATTAATGAAGACGCATCATGCAGGGAATTATTCAATACAAAAGATTTACTATTAGTTTCCTCTTGCTACCGGGTTGTTTGTACGGAATATCGATAATATTACCGGTATTCTATTGAAAGTCTAGCCATTATATATAATGCCTAAAACAAGCCGTCATTGCATAAAACGATTTATATTTCACATATATCCTAAGCATTCTATGGAATGCCAAATGAAGAATCGGTAAAGTATGAATTACATCTCCTATTCACGCAATATATATTGGCAGATATAATGAGTATGGTTTCTATCTACTTAACCTTCTGATGGGATTTTAAATCAAGTATATATGGGATCACAATGCCCTTTAAGATTTGAGGATTTATTTGGAATAGAAATCATTCCTGACCACGAAATTCCTCCGCGATCAATTGCAATCGTTAAGTCTGGTAGAAGCAGTCAAGGATTCGGCAAATGTATGTGTAACACAAAGAGCAAAATATGAAATGTCTTAGCTTGAAAAATGTAGTGAAATGTGATTCAAAACCTGAATCAAACCTACCATGTTGCAACAAGTAAGCTATATTTAATTTCTTATTTTCTTATTTGAAAATTTTATTTGCCTTAATAAGAAAGGCATAAATTTTTTTTTGAACAACTTTAATTTTTCTCTACGTATTTGGAACATCTTTTTTCTATGGTACTCTTAGTATGGTTTTAACATTTTTGAGGAATGCCAGTCATTTATATCCTTATCATTCTAAAGAATGTTGGCTTTTCATGCTTCTCTGGTAACTATTGATACCAGATAAATAGTTTACATATAAATTGATATGTATTATCTATTCACATTTTCAGGTGTTAAAGCAGTGTTATTTTAATTGTCTTACTTAAATTTTATTCACTGCGAACATGAACCTTTCTAACTGATATCAATTCCATAGCATCATAGCACTATTAAAATTGTAAATGCCTAGTCAAATATCTTCTAAGTTTCTTGTTTTACTAATCGCGCAAAACACATGGCCATTAAATTTTATCTTTCTTCTTAAGTTTTTAATAATATAAGAAAATTATGGGACTAAATATTTGGAAATACAATGAAAACGGCTTCAATTTAAGTACAACAATGTAAATTACAATTTGTCAGTCAAACAAAATTAATTAACCAAAATTCAGGAAAGATTTGTACCTCTGTTAAATTTAACAGGTTACAAAGACATTTTTTTAAAATTTAAACAAGACAAAATTTAGTGATTAATCTCTAGCATGTAGATAAAAAACTGAAAATGGAATTTCCACAGTTGATTGATTCGAAAATTTGGCATCCAACTACATTTGTAGTCATCAAATTTAATTTCTCTAAGTCACTGTGTTCTTGAGGTAATCATTACAAGTTTCTAAAGTATAAACCAACAGATGGTCAATTCTTTGTTTTAACAGAAATTTGGCAGATATCTACATTAAAGATTCTAAATATGTGCACCGAATTTTATAGATCAAATTCCCCACCACTTTTTATGTTATCGCATTAACTTATATTCGAACAGAGGCAGATTTCCTTAAATGGAATTTGCTATAAGTTTCATAGGAAAGATTGAATGTAAAAACAATGTACCGAATTTTATCTCGCTAACTAAAAGCTTTTTTTAATTTTCTTTGTCCCAGACATACTGAGGGAAGAATAGACAGACATTCAGCAAAAAATGTTTATTTAGAACTCAAGTAGTAAATTCTTCAAATTCTTAGGTTCGAATTTTTTGAGATTACTATACCTTCCCCATATTTCATATATGACAAAGTAAAAATTGATAAAGTCAGACAAGAGACTCTCTGAAAAGCTGCATCTTCTCAGTAAAAGATCCATATGGGGTCTTGCGACCTGGTGATAAGGTCTAGGTTTGTGAGCCGTAAGGTTTCAGTTTCGAGACCCGATTTCACGAGTAAACGCCGTGTAAAAGGGTCTGTTTCACGATAAATCAGTCAAGGTCAAACGTCATCCTGGTGATGTGGTGTAGAATGGAGGGGGTGGGGGTGCCATCTCAAGTGTCATCCTCGTCATCTGACAGCAATTTGAAAATACGACATATGTCCCAAAATAGCCCTCGTGCTGCTTTAAACGGGACGTTAATATAACTAAACTAAAATATCCATAAGTTTTTTTATTTTACATGCATAATTAACTGGCAGGTACACGGCGCGTTGCTACTGCCGAAAAAAAATATTAAGTGCAATCAATCAATAATTTTTCAATGTTTTATCGAAATATGATGAACGGTACGACAGTATATAAAATACGAATAAGAGATATTCATTTTTATATAGTAGATATATGTATTCTTTTAGAATAATAAAACTTTGTGTTCTGTCAGAATGGTAAAGAAAGAAACTATTTATTGTATCTCGTGACTCGTTTAATATTCGTTCAGAATTCTCAAATTTTATTTTAGAAAAGGTGATTAAAATATTTTCTTAAAACTAATTAAACATAGAAAACATATTTATACCATAAAATCGTTAACATAATTGAATCGATAATTTTTGAAAATTAAGATGGTGCAAAATTATTTGTACTGCAGTATTTTTGGTTGTTACTGCGAAAAAACGCTAACATTTAATTAAAATATAACCCCCCCCCCGGAGTTGGTCTACCCAAAATTTTCTTCCATAATCTGTTATAAATTTGTTACCTCTGAGAATGATTTGCATGAAATTTTCACACTATAGCTACAAAATATTAACCATTAACTTCAATTTAGCTTTTCTACGGAATCTATTGTCACCTCGGCTAGTTTTTTGAAAATTAATTATTGGTAAATAGATTTTGTTGCAATTCGATTTTTTTTTATTTTAGTTGATTGCACTGCCCCTATAACCATCCCGTAGGTGTAAACATTAAGCTGACGAAATTTCATCGCAATTGGATGAAGGGTTTAGAAGGCATAAAACATAAGACAAGCATTCACTTTTATTTATATAGATGATTTCTCTTGTTTACAAATGGATGATTATTAACTACTTGGTACATTTAAAATTCAAAGTAGAGATCTGCATTTCACATTAGCTCACTAGAACTGAAAACCGCCGCTTTAGTATTCTTTCATTAGCCCGTGTCCAATTCCAGAACTAATCTAAAAGTGCGGCAATGATTATCATTGTATCCTCAGCGGACTGTTGACGGTCCATCCCCTTAAATCCTCCGGAAGTTGCGCTTTAGTGCACTAATCGATTTATCCTGTAGTTTATCTCCCAATCTGAAAGAGAAACACTTGCTGGTATAAATTCAGATCCGACTAACTAATCAACGCATCCGTGGTAATCGAAACAAATAGCTTTAATCAGCGCGCTCGCCAAACACCCATCAAACTCCCACCAATCGGATCAGCGCTAAATACCCTTCGGGGACCAATGGGATCGTCTCGGGTTTAATCTCGGAACCAGATCTTGGAGATGGTGGAATTCCTCCACACAATTAGTGGAAATTCACAGCTGAAGAAACTTGCCCATTGATGCTGTTAATTTGAATGCAATGACAAAGATTTAAATTATGTAAAAGGATTTTGGGATTGAAGCAGGCAAGGGCCAGTTGGACGTGCTCATGTGTAAATGAATTGGAATTTACAAACCTAATCATTTTAGATAATCTATAGAATATATTTAAAGAAATATGACTAGTAACCACTAGAATAAACGGCAGTATGAATATGATGCTGTGTACCATTTTGCTGAAACATTTCAATGTGGACTGAAAGATTTTAAGCAGAGATTTTGTTTCAGGAATTGATGTTCCAAATTTAAAATGATTTTTTGAAATATTATGAAGATTTTTCATAATATTGAAATCTTTAATTGTTTTACATTCGTTTGCATATCTTTGTATTTAGTGAATTTCAATTCCGAATGAAAATGAAAATATTTAACTACATATTTAATCCATTAATAATTCTAGAACAAAAATTTGAAATCTAAATATTCAATTACATATTATACTATTTAGGCAAGACATACATTATATCATTAGGTAAGGTCGAGTTGGACTTGCTCATGTAGAAATGAATTGGAATTTACAAACCTAATCATGTTATTAGATACTCTATGGAATATATTTAAAGATTTAACAACTAGAATAAACTGTAATATGAATATGATGCGATGTACTATTTTGCTGAAACATTTCAAAGTGAAATGAAAGATTTTGAGCAGAGCTTTTGTTCGGAATTCCAGGAATTGATATTTTAATAGTTAAGTTCCAAATTTAAAAGGATTTTTTAAAAAAATATTATGAAGCCATGTAAAAATTTTGAAATATGTAATAGTTTTACATTCGTCTGTGTATCATTGTATGCAGTGAATTTCAATTCTGAATAAGAATGAACATTTTTAACTACGTATTTAACCCATTATTAATCTAGAAAAAAATTTTGAAAGCTAAATATTCAGATGTTTTTGATTTTATACATTTGATATTTTTATTGAATGTGAAATAATAAAAAATCAATGTTTTGCAGCATTGTGATACCAAGTTTAATTTTCAGTTCTCATAAGCATTCTTCTTTTTTTTAAAAAAAATTTAATCTATAGTTTTCAAATTTTTTTGAAGAAGTTTTATATTATATTTATATATATGCACAAAAAGTTGTGTAACAGCATAACTATATTCAAATTACGATTTGAATATATCTGATATTTATAAGAAAAAGACATCATTTTAAAACAATCCGTAATATGAATTCAATAAAAAACAAAAAATTCGGTAAGTAAAAAATGGTTATTATAACCTCTAAATTGCATATTTATTTATGCTATTTTATTATAAAATAAGGAGCTAAACTATAACGCTTTAAATATGACAATTTTATGTTCAACTTACACACAAATTCAAATTTGTCCGCTTGTTGTAAAGAAATGAAACACAAATTACACACTTTTTACCCATAATATTGACAGATTATATATATATATATCATCTAGTATCGTACGTAAAATTCCAAAATCCTCAAATGGGTACCGTAGCAGTAAATGCGTTAAGATCTTTGATGGCAACAAAAGATATAGAGCACAAACCTTAACATAAATTCACAGAATCAAAGTCTTGCTTTGTTTTAATTTGAAGTTTACAAAGTTTTATCATTCAAAAAATACTGTCAAATAACTGTAAAAAAATAAGGATATATGTAATAGTTAATATAAACTCGATCTTTTATTTCAACTAGATCAGATTCAGTTTTATTAGCTTTATATTTGTAAATTGTACTAATGATGCATATATGATGCAAGATAGATCATTGTAAAAGCTTTGCACAACAAATAGTTCACCTAGAAATGCTATATGTTTAAATTAATTACTTCTCGAGGAACAAGCTTTAAAACATTTAAATTAGTGTTTTAATTCAAAGTTAATAATAATATCAAAGGTTTTCTCTAATAAATTAGAGTAGAGTATTGTGTAAAATCTGATTTATGGTATTTTAAAATTTAAAAAAAAAGTTTGTTAAAATACGAATTTTATTTCTGGACAATTTTTTCCTCTAAATTAAAAAATTTTTAAAAAATGTTAATTGCATGATACATTTGATGATCTTTCATGTTTTGTCGTTGTATGCATACTCGCGTGTTTAAAGTATATTAAATACAGTTTTTTGTGACTGCTATTGATTGTTATAATTAAGCCTAAATTTTCAAAAATAATGCTTAAATTCAACCAACTTTAAATCAGGGTTGAACATTATTATGTTTCAATGCTTTGTACTAGAGTTCCAAACTAATTTCAAGCTTTATTTTTGGGTGTTTACAAGATTCCACTGCCTTATGTGTCCGTGCTTGTATTCATCAAGGTTATTGAACGGTTGAATGAATATAAAAAATTCAACTTTATGAAAGATAGTCAAAAGAAAAATTATATGTTTTTTCATAATACTGTCTCGGAAACACATTAAAAAACTTAAAAAGTTATATTGATACCAGCCGTTGAACTAGAATCAAAATATATAGAGTTATGGAACAAAACAAAAATCTAAACTTTGTATTATTATGAAGTAAGACAAAACAAATGGTGACTATCGAAAAACAAGATCTTTTTTCCATTTTTTACAATAACAGAGGAACAATGGATTTAAAAGCATGAAGCTCTGACATCGAAAGAATAAAAAAAACACAATAATAAAAAAAATAATATATATACATTACTGATACATAATGGAGAAGGAAATTTTGATTAAACTAGAAAAACGAATCTTTCCACATGTATGTACACAAAAAAAAAATATTCAAAATACAATACTCAAGAGCAATCTAATATTATTCATGATTACATATCATTTTGAAATGTACATACATGTACATCATACTTATCTATGTACTTACACCCATCGCATGCGAATGAAATGTGGTACATGTAAAGATCAGGAAATTACAGATAAGAATATATGACACAAACACAAGTGTTTTCGCATGATATCTGAGATCTAATATTGTCTTAAATTTTTATCTTGAATGGATTTTAAAATTCAGCTGTTCATTTTACTCATATTGCATGATCATAACTTTAAACGTGGAGAAACTGATTTTGGACAAAGAATATCCAATTGATTCATTACATTTTCACATTCACATTTACAGGACCCATTCAGATATATACATGACACTTTTCTACATATGTATACACTTCTGGTTAAAAGTATTGCAAGTCTGAGAAATTTCGTTTTTTTTTTTCAAGAGGAAATTCTCATAAAGTAATATTTCTTCATCGAAAGTAATATATTTTTATTTCAATATGTTAAATTGGTCTAAAGGCAAGATATAATTAATTTATTGAACAATAAAGCTATTTAATTTCAAAAAAATTACAAACAAAATGTACAGGTTATTAATATTAGAATCCATTTTGGCTCTCTGGAACAATATGAAGTACGGAAAAAATAATTACAAGTTCTTTTGATCAGAAAAGATAATAAAAGTGCTCAAGTTAACTGAGCAGTTATAAAATTATAGCAGTTATCATGATAAGAGAAGTTTAAAATATTATGCATTAGAGCTGAAAATTGTTTCAAGTTCTATGGAAACTCTAATATAATGATTATTTCCTTGTAATTTTATCTAATTACAATTGATGGTGTAAAGACTAACGTGTGTCTTTTCTTTGATATTTCGCAGCATTTGAAATCTTCCATTGAAAAAGTTTATAAAATAATGTATATCATTGCGATGATTTTAAAAACAGTTTAACACTTTATTTACCAAATTATTTTATCGTCAATTTTTCAAATGTAATTTCGAATCATTAGTTGAGGATGGTACAGAATAAGCCCAAGTAGCCGAAAAAAACTTTTATAATTAATTAAAGTAATAATTAAAGATTTTTATTGTTAAATTGACATCCATTGTTTTTATTGGAAATATGTTCTTCAGTTTCTTTCAAATACCGTTAGTAAAAAATAGTCATATTGTGAAGCTAACAGCTGGATTTAAACAGTACTTTAAAGCAACGTAAAGAGTTAGCATCATTAAAATTCTTCTTATGGAATACTTTAAGTCTTTACTTTACTTTTTAATTCCTTTTCGGATTAAAAAGTCTGACTAGTAGCATTGGATTCAATTTATTAAATCAAAAAAGTCATCATTTTTAATTCTTTTTTCTCATTTCAGCAAATGAGTAGTTTTAAAAGAAAATAAAAGAAAAATATCAATAGAACTCTCCTTAATTGCCATGTAAAGAAACACAGTGCTACATGCATTTTTTTCCAGCATTCGTAAATCTGCAGAGCTTTCAAAAATCAGACAAATATGGTAATGCACCTTTAAAGGTAAATAAGTACCTAGCGCAGCAAAAACCCGCTCTTTGTTTCAGAACAAAGGGCACTTGAAGTGGCGAAAGGGTTTCTCCACGTGAATTGAAATTTGCCTTATTTGCTAAAAAAATGCATTTCTACATTTTAAATCAGCACTGACTTTCCAGAAGTTTCTGGTCGCTCAAACAAAGTTGGTAATTCTCACTCACCTTTCAAAAACGCTGGTTAAGTAATATTTCGAAATCTTGTCTTTTCTGCATTTATCAAAAAAAAAAGGTGGATTTTTTTTTTAAATCTCCCAAAGCGCTTTTAGAATACGTGCGTCGAATTCATGAAATGATTGTTGCTTTATCTGTTACAGAAACCATCTACAAGTATTAAAGAAGTATCTTCGTAGCAAATAGGATTCATTCTTTTTTTTATTTTCTTTTTTTACCGAGGATAAAAGATTATGAAAAGCTTTGTTTAATCTGCAGACAAAGCGAAGATTTGCTATTTTGGTTGTCAAGGGATTGTATTGTTTGCAACATAGAATATAAAGCATTGCTGTTTGTTAAAATTAATATAATTTAATGTTTAAAAAACAATAAAGAAGAGTTTGATTTTCATTTGTCAAAAAATGTCTTAAAATCAAATTTAGGTAAAGACATAATTTACGGTTAGAATAAAGTAATTATTCTCAAAACTATGATTAAATACAGTAGATGAGATACGTACATAAGATT
The DNA here is from genome assembly GCA_026543055.1 of Argiope trifasciata. Classification (NCBI taxonomy): domain Eukaryota; kingdom Metazoa; phylum Arthropoda; class Arachnida; order Araneae; family Araneidae; genus Argiope; species Argiope trifasciata. The sequence goes on along the minus strand of JAPMOQ010001578.1, from coordinate 3,863,130 downwards.
ATATCATTATTCTTGGGTTGGTGCCTAGTTATAAAGCTAAACGATATTATCAGACATTTATGAACACTATTTACTATGAAAAAGGAAACACAAAAATTCAACGATAGCATTTGCAAATGATTTATCCGGTGTATAGTAACCATTAACTTCAATAACTACTTCTAATTTGTTTGAAGACATTCGATTCCATTCAAATTGTCAAGCCTCCATTCCTTTCCATGCTTCTTAGACGCGCCTGGTCGTAGAAAACCAAGGTCGTCTACTTCCTAGCTTATGTTTCAAACTAGTGTCGCCAAATTTGAAAGGGGCAAATGATTCGCTGCATTGACTTTTGCTTATTGTACAGTTACCAAAAAATTAATTGAGCCTTCGAAATGATTGCGCTGCTTCCCATATTTACTCAAAATTGTGCAGCATAATATTGAAGCATTGAAACGAAACTTTGCCACATCTGCATAGCTGAATGGTTATGACGCTGGACTCATAGTCAGGAGATCATGTGTTCAAATCTCAGTAGACTTAAAATATGCTTAAGTAATTTTCCTTTATTTCGTGTTCCAGAAGATTCTGGACCTTTCTTTAATTTATCAGATAAGTACTCCAAACTTTTCTTACTGTCTACAGAAAGGTATTCTGGATCTTCCCCTACTTGTATAAAAGCTGAAGATCTCTCAGTCATATTGTTCTTAGTTCATAGTTGAGTGAATAAATTAATTTTACTCTATTTCCTGTGTCTTCTTGAGTTCTATCTACGTCACAATATGCCGAATATGAATATAATTATCGTCACAACGTAATAGTAGAAGAATATTTTCATTCATAAATTTTTAAAATATTGTAAATATTTATTAAGATAAAACACTTCAAAGAAACATTTGATAACTATGCACCAACCTAATGCAAGAAATAATCTAAAAATTATATAAGTTGATATTCTTCACAAATATAATCGATGCATGGGAAGAAATTCAAAAGAGGCTAAGCTGACGGATTATTTTTGCTTATTTTTTTAGTTGCTTAAATTTCAATTTTTCCTTTGTTTGGACAAAATTTTTTGATAATATTGTAAAATTCATTTTTCAATTTAGGATGAATCCTTTTTTTATTATGTAATCGCAAAAAACTGAACAATTTCAAAAAAAATTCCATGGATTTTTTTTCCTATTTTTAAAAAAAATCTAGGTACATTTTACATTTTTAATCGAACTTTTTGGATTATTTCTTTTATCTCTTTTAACTTTCTTTTTTTTTGCCCTTAGACACTATATAACTAATCTCAAATAATTAAGCATATTCACTTTGCTATATAAATACCTTATTCATTAACTATATGAAACAACGCGTTGAATATAGAGTTTAAAATGACTTTATTGATTACCTTGCACATATTAAAATAATTTAATGTACTCGCTGCCGTAATTTACATCCATTATTCAGAAGAATTATCTAATTATCTGCCTTCTTTATTATCTTATCACTGTAATAGAAAGGTGTCATTTTATTAGTTATTGATCGTGAACTAATTAGATAACATGTATGAGAGATATGTGAAAATTATGCATGTCAGAGATAGGATAGTGTGAGGTTGTAATTATTATTGAATATATGATATTATGAGTTTTTGATATATGATATTATGTATTGATATATTATATATTGATATATATATATATGATAATATTGAGTATATGATATTATGAGTAATTTTAAAGTAATTCGATACTATGTTATAGCATTTAATTATAGAGTGGACAGCCCAGCTATAACTAATAGCTAAAATAACCAAGAAAATCAATGGATGAATCAATGAAAATTTTCATTTTGAATTTATAAAAATTTACCAAACTTTATTTAATATAAAATCCGTTGATGAACGAATATTGTTAAGAAAAATCGCTCAAACATTCCTAAGAGTTCAATGCTTTTGAGTTTTTACATTAGATGACATTCCTTTGCTAGCTTAATAAGATATTTTTGGCTAATCTTTTTGACTTCAATAAATCGAATGTAAGTGTTTTATTTTTCAGCAATATATATGTACAGTAACTCAGTTCCATTGAACTTATGCTTTCAAAAGATTAAAAACTTTATAGTATGAATAACATATGTTAAAAATGAATAGTTTTAAAATAAATTGCGACTAGAAGTTGCCTCAATATATACATGTGTGTGTGTAATATCTCTTCATGTAATTTAAAATGGAATTATTTGTCTCATTTTTTTTCTTAATTTAGTCCATATTAACAAAATTCTAAAATGTTCTCTTATAAATGATCCCTTTCCCACTTTTTTATATAATTAATTCTACACTGGCTCTATAAAACTGCTAGTCTGAGCATTTCACACACTCCGAATGAAGAGATAAAAATCCTTAATGCTTACAACATTCTTTTAAAGATACCCAAGATTGTCTTTAATAAATCGACACTTATCGAAAAAATCCCCATTGAAATCTCACAGCAAAACCACAGAAGGGAAAATTTTATTTGGCATTTGTATCTCTTTAGGGTCTCAGGGCATCAGAGGCTCTTTTGCATTTGTATTTCTATCTAAACGGACTTAATTTTTATTTTTGTTTTTATACATAAAATGCCACCTGTAATGATATAATGATATAAATTCGAAGTTAAAATTTCAAAATTTCCCTTCTTTTTCTCGGCTACGCATGAGCTAAAATATACTTTTTTTGTATAATAATTTCCAATTGGATAAATTCCCATATATTGTTTTCTAATCCCTCGAATTTGAGTGTTGCGGTAACTTTAACTTCTAATTTCGTGGACTATTATTCTGCTAATGGAAAAAAAACCTTTCAATTGACAAATTCCTTTTCAAAGCTACGTAAATTCCAAATAAGTCATCATTCTCTTTTTTTTTTTCGACTTTCTGGATTTCTACGCAGTTTCTGCCAAAATATAAAAAGAAAATTAGATTATTTCTTTGAAATTATAACGAATAAAAATTTCTAAAGGACTTAGTGACTTCTCCTTCAAACCATGATTAACTCATATATTTGACCATGAAACAATATATTAGGTTGATCCTGAAGTTTTTTTCTCATCGTGCTATGAATGACCTTATATAAACATTCAGGCTTATCTATAAGCCATCTATGTCATCGGTTTCAATCGTACCAAAGCTTTACTACACCCCCCAAAAGTTCTTTGTCCATTTGGTAGGATTGTTTGGAATGAATGTTCAATGCACAATATATGTAGTCGGATCCCCCTCCACCGATATATATGTATACACCGTCATTTTTATGTGCATATATTAGGAAATCACGAAAATTTCTTTCTCATCACGTTATGTATACTGGCCAGTTAAGGATCAACATGCTTTCACTGTAGAGTCACATCTAGCTCTACATGTGCAAGCATGCAGACTCATCCATAAGCCATCTATGTCATCGATTTCAATCCTACCAGAGCTTTACTACTATATCCCCAAAAAGTTCTTTTGTCCATTTGATGTTATTGGCAATGCGTAATTTCCTACGAGCTCCTTCCTCAAAATGAAGCAGTAAATTCTACGAAATACTGTCATCAACTAGATCATTGAAATCAATTAAAAGCTGACAAAGCAAAACAAAAACGTTTAAAATTTATGAATTAACTAGATGTTATTTTTCATCGTGACAATGCGAGACCACATATTGCATAAGTCGTAAGAGAGAAGCTCTTACAGTTCTATTGGGATATTATACCCCATTCTTCACACTCTCCAGACCTCGCTTCATCTGACCATTACTTCTTTGTGCCCTTAAAAATTATCTTCGTGATAAATGCTTTGAATCATAAACTAAATAAAAGCGCCCCTCGAGGATTATTTCTTGTCTAGAACAGATAAATTTTTAAAGAAGGCATAATGATACTTCCTGAGAGATGGGAAAAGGGCAACAGGGTTCTTATATAATAAAATAAATAATCAAGGGTGAATAATGTTTTCACATTATAAATGTCTCATTTCATATTAGAAATAGGAAGGAAACTTATGGGATACCCTAATATTTATATAAAGCTTATCATTTCTACCATAAAGTTTATTACCTTATATATCTGTTAATCTGTCTCCTAATAATTAATAATTTCTGTTAAATATACAGTCATATGAAATCTCAGAATTGAAATTTTAGGAAATACAATTGATCCGTTTTCATGCAGATTTACAACACACACTCTCTAAATTTATTCATTTTAATTCCAACGATTAATTATTCTCAGCTTGGCCAAAACCTACAAATCCCTGTTAAAACTGAGTGATGGTCACTTAAGTCTCTTATGCTTTCTGGCACAAGTTTTCACCATCCCATTAAAACGAGGTAATCCACATTTGCCTGGTGCCAGCTCTACGGCGAATCCTTCTACAGGAGGTAACTTGGAAAAGGTAATTCCAGAAGCACTGTAACAGCCTTCCGAAAAGGAGGCATGGCTAATTGGGGAGAAAATGACCCTACTGGGGCCAGGGTCCTAACTGCTTCGGTGAAATGGATGTAATTACGTTTTATGCTAATTTGTTGAGCACAGAGTTCTGTCCATTTGGGTGGAGTTGTTCGAAGAAAGAGGACCGGATGATCAGATAAGGAATAGGCACATTCCAGAAGATTAGTATCCTTCTTGGGGACACGCATGACTTAAATTAATTAATGGGTTGGTTACAATTGAAAGATATATAAATGTATTAAGAATTCTTATAGAATTTTAGCGCATATTTTGAGCGCATAGCATATATTTTCATAACATTAATTAAATATAAATGGAATAATTCTCTGAATCATACATTAGACTTTGGGATATTTATTTTTATATATTTGCAAATCTTTCTAAGAGTATTTCAATTCCAAATCTTTCTAAGCCTATTTTCAATTTCTAAGTGTATTCCATATATGTATTTATGTGTGAATGGGAATTCTGAAAATGGGCGAAAATATTTGAGCTTGCTATTCAGAACATTCAGAATTTCAAAGCTTTACTGTTGGTGAGAAAAACTAAAAAAAAAAAAGATTTGCTTGAGATTATTAACTATTTTGTTTATATCCATCATATAAACATATTGATTAGAAAAATTATTTTTAATTTTAGAACAAATTTTTTTAATTGACTATTCCTTAATCTTTCCGTTAAACCTCATTCTAACTAAATTGATAAAGGAATAGAGAACTGTTTGGCGTGCAGCTTTAAAGGAATTTGCTCAAAGAAATTGAAATCAAAGATCGATATTAAACCTTTCGAATATCTATTCGAAAAGGACAAATACAAGTTCTAGATATTCAATTTCAAAACGAAAATGGTATTTCTGAAAGGATATTCGAATTTATCGGCCAATTTGCACATGTTATTTGAACAGGAACATTAAAATCATAAATACAACTTCCAAACAGGAACAACTAGCCTTAAGAATAAGTATGCGTTTCAGAAATTCAATCACTAAACGAAAATAGAGTTTTCAAAAGGATATTCAACCTAGTCGGGCAATCTCCTCATATTGTTTGAGCGGGGTTACAGAAAACAGAAATAACTATTCTTAATATCAAGTATGTGTTTCAGATATTCAATTTCTAAGCGAAAACTGTTTTCTCAAGGATATTCAAGCTTGTTGGATTATCCCCGTATATTGTTTGAACAGGAATTTCAAGCTTTTTAAACAAAATTAATCTGCCTCCTAATGACAAATTTATGATATAGAGTGGATCTCATAATTGTACACTTTATTCACTTACAAGAATGATACTTCATAGATGGTCAATTTAGCTAAATTCAGTGTCAAAGAAACTGGAAAGTATTAGCCAACTGATTTAAAGTACATTATATATGTATATTATGTAGTGTACATCAAATATGACATTAGATATGCATTCTATATAGCAGTGTACATTAGATATGCATTCTACATAGCAGTATACTTTAGATATGCATTCTAGGTAGCAGTGTATATAAGATATGTATTCCAAATTACGCAATATACATTAGTTATATATTCTACATTACGCATTATTCATTAGATATGTATTCTACATCATGCAGTGCATATTAGATATGTATCATACTTTATACAGTGTGCATTTTATTCTGTACATTAAGTATGTCTGTATGTCATGGAGTGTATATTAGATATATACATTATGTAATGTTCAGTATATACGTACTCTGGAATTCTTGAAGGTTTTATTTTTCTTCATACAAGGATATCTGGTAATGAGTCTTATAAAAATTTTTGGCATTCCAAATTACATAGAATTATCTATTTATCATTCGATATTATTATTGCTTCAAATTAATAGTAAATGTGTGATATGTAGACATAATTTATAATTATTTAAGTTCAACCATAAAATATCAAATGAATTTTACTTTCATAAACTCAGTATCATTAATATTAACTTAATATCATTAATATTATATTTTATCGAAATAAAAAAGGATTTGCATTGTTTTTTTAAACAGATTCTGTTTATCCTCACTATATTAGATTTTGATGCCGCATATGATGGCTGTTTATTTTTATTCCAGGTATGCAAAAAATTAAAAATAAAAATCTCATAAAATATGACTTTTATTTTCTAAAAACATTCTGGTCCGATCGCGCGTTAAATGCTTGTAAACTTGTTTTCTTTTCATAATATTAATAAAAAAAATTACATATTACAGCTGATCGTAATTCTTCAAAACTGACTTTACTGCAATAGGATAAGAAATTTCATGAACGCTTTTTAGTACACTATAAAATAGCTTACTTTTTGCTACACAAACAGACGCATTGTGGCATTATTCCTAAACCTACTAAAATTGGCAACCGCATTTATCTGCATTGAAACCCTTTCGCAAATAAAAGAAAAATAATTATATTACCTTGTAAAAGCATTCTTTATGGTTTAGAATAAAGAAAGGATGAAGCGGTGCGATAAGCATTGTAGCCTTTTAATTCGGAGATCAAAAGATACGATAGAAAAGGGCAGGTTGTAGGAAAAGATAATAAAATTCCCTATTCCCTGACTCAATTCCGATAGCACTGAAAATTAATGAATAGGAGGAACTTTTTAGTCATTACAATGTTTTTTCTTTCCTCTCCCCTTTTTTTCAACCCCAACCTTTTATCGTATCTCTTTTTTTCAGCAAATTTTTCTCTTAAAGCCGAAATTTGAAACTTGCTTCACAATTAATTTTCCCTTTCACTGCATTTAATGATGTCCATGACACAACGTCGCCCGAGAGATCGTTAAATTTACAGTGGAGAACTGTTTCCCCTTTGCTAAAAATTCCGAATATATTTTCCATTAAATGTTTCGAATTCTTCCGTTAAAATATTCGTCGGACATAGTTATAAGTCGAGTTTCTCATTGGATAATTTTGGCCGGTGTTTGATTTTAACCCCGTACACCCTACTCATCACCCCCTCTTCTAAAGCTGCAACCATCAAGATTTGATTGGAATTTTTGAGAAGGAAAGTTCTAGAAATTTTAGCAATATTTAATTTAATCTTTTGTTTTATTTTTAAAAAAGTGTTCCTAAAAGCGCAGAACTTATAGAAACTAATTATACGACTCTGAAATTAGAAAACTTGTTCCGTTATGCGATATCCTTAGAAAACTTATTAGCATTAAAATGGGGAGAAAAATTATTATTCATATAAACACTAGGATAATTATTTAAGAAAATGTGTTCGAAGATACTGCAAAATTTTCAATCATATTTTTAAAAGGAATTCATCAAGTTATTAATTACTAAGATAAACACAGGAAATTAAAATTCTACATTATAAGTCAATATTTTATTTTCGATATTTTGCTTAGTAACCAAATATACTCCATTTCCAAGACTGAATATTAGAAAATAGTATCAAAATTATAAACAAATATTTATTTTATCTATGATCTATAAAGCGAATAAATTAAAGAAGATTATCAGAAAATATATTTTTGAGTTATTCAGTGAAATTATTCGTTAGTAGTGATATTTCCATTTGGTTAAAAGTTTTGAAAAGCTAGTATGTAAGCTAGACTGCATAAAACAAGTATTTACTGCCATTGCAGGTTAGAAATGGAGAGATAGAGGAATTTTTTTTTACCAAATTTAAAAAAAATTTATAAATAGTAATTACCGAAGATCAACAGTTACACCCTAATGGTAGAACCTAATAGTTCTTGGAGTTTAGTTTAGTTTAATTTAGTTATATTAGTCTCCTTTCAAAACAACTCTAGAAGCAATTTGGAATATTTTCTTTTACAATTAAATAAAACAGTAGAATATTTAAAGCTTTAATTTTATAAATTTACCATAAGCCAAGCTAAGGAGAATATCAACTTCAATGCAACGGCAACAGTTTAAAAAAAGTTGAGACACATGCCGAAATTCTTTATCAATTAATAACTTTTAACAAAAGGATTTTGTTTTATCCATGCGTGAATCATTTGGCACCCGATGAAAACTTACTTCACACAAAGTTTCCAAGAATTCACTATCCGAGTTGTTTGTACACAAAATTCTTCAGCCTGGAAAGTCCTTTTAAGCGAAACCAAAATAAAAAGATATCATTTATCAGCGAAAACCATAAATCAGAAACTAAATTAAAAGTTCCGCAAACGCGGAAGAAATCGGAAACTATGTCGCCTTCGAAGAGCAGACGATCTTTTTCATTTTATTTTTTTTAAAGGAAGAATGCATATATCGTTTGCGCTGTCGTCTATCATCCAAAACACATTATGTAATTGTCGAAAATCTGTGTAATTTTGTCCTCCAGGATTTTCACACCCAAATTATTATAGTGTGCTGCATAATTTAACATGTTTTCAGTAATAACTTTTGTTGTTCGAAGGAAAACATCGTAAAACTTTCATCCTATATTCGGGCCTAAGTGGGATTTAGCGAAATGGTGAAGTTTCGTGAGGGTGATGTTTTGCTAAGGTTAAAAATAGAACCTGCAATCGCTCTTTTGTTCAGCCTAATGATTTCTGAGTGAAAAAAGAGAGAGAAAGGGAAGGAATGCGCACTGTTGAGCCTTAGATTCAATAAATATTTATGTGGTCTGAAACAGTGTATTGATTCCTTTTTGTTAACGATGTTTCCATGCATTTGGAAATCCTTTCTAAGCACAAAATATGAAAAAAGGCGTATTCATTCCATTTAATAGGATACACAGTTTTTTTGATAGAATACCAGTGGTTTCATGATTGATAGTGAGAATCGAATCATGCTGCAGGTATCTCTGCCTCTACTAATAATAAAAAGGAATGGATGTGTAATTGTGCCTACAAATAATAAATAAAATATGTGTGTAATTCTGTCTACTACTAATAAAGAAGAATATGCATGTAATTCTATCTGTACTAATAAACAAAAATGTATATTTAAATCTGTCGTCACTACAAAGAAAGAAGAATGAGTATGCAATTCTGTTTCCATTAATAATAAAAAGGAAGATATATAATTATTATTACTAATAAAAAAATATACATGTAATTCTGTTTCTATCAATAACAGAGAAAAATGTGTATATAACTCTGTCTTCACTACTAATAAAGAAAAATGTGTATGTAATTGTGTTTCCATTAATAATAATAAAAAAGAATGTATATGTAATTATGTCTCCATTAATAATAAAAAAGAATGTATATGTTATTCTGTCTACTGCTAATAAAGAAGAATATATATGTAATCATGTCAACTAATAATAAAGAAGAACATGTTAGTAATTCGGTCTACTACTAATAAAGAAGAATATATATGTAATCATGTCAACTAATAATAAAGAACATGTTAGTAATTCGGTCTACTACTAATAAAGAAAAATACGTATGTAATTCTATCTCTATTAATAGTAAAAAATGTCTATGTAATTATGTCTTCACTATTAATAAAGATAAATGTGTATGCAATTATGTTTCCAGCAATAATAACGAAGAACGTGCATGTAATTTTTGGCATTTTACAAATTAGATTGATTGACACAGAATTACCAAATTTACAAATATAGTTTGGGCAATGGAAATGCGATGAAGGCATCAATGTTCATGAAATTTTAATTAAATAAAAATTAAGCTGGAATTCAAAACTCTCTTTGTTAATTTTCAAAATTGTTAATTCACAAAATTACTTTTATATTTTAATAAGCTTCTTAAAGCTCTATTTTTGATATTATAAATTAAATCTCAGGGCAATTTTGACAATTTTATAAAAATAGTGTTTTTGCAAAATATTCAGTCATATTTTTATTATTACAATGAAATTCAAATCGATTTTATTGTTCCATTAACAATTTTAATGATTTTCTTTCACATTTGAAACTTAAGGAACAAAAATTTTGTTTATTATTTACATAGTTTGAATGTTGAATAAGAAAAGTAAATACCAGCAATAAGAAAAGCAAAAACGAAGAGGGATTATTTTAAAAATAACATTTCAGATGATTCTTCATAATGTCATTCAATTCATTATACTGTCATGAGACTCGACTTTATTAGAAAAGCTAATTTACAGAATGATTAAAAGAGTTGAAAGATTAGTGAAATTTCTATCATATTCGAAGTTCAAAAGAAACCTAATTTATAAAAATGAATTTTTATTTATTCGTATTTCATGCACTGGCATACTGTTTCATACAATTGCGATAAAATGCTAATTAGTTGCTTACTGTTCTGAGATGGTCATTAGCATTTATCGTGAACACAATAAAATTTACAAACAAATGATAACAAATTGAAAATTCTTGAGCTTCAGAATTTCAAGATCAGCTTGATGCAAGAGTTGAAAGAGAGCGTTTATGTATTTCCAATTAAGCTTGTCACAATCAGAATACCAACAACTTGAAAGAAATAAGAATTATTCTTAATGGAAAGTGGATTGTTTTTTTGTCTGCTTATTAACGTCCCGTTTAAATAACAGAAAGTGAAATGGAGAATATGTGCTCATTCTATGTATTCTCACCAACATGTCTTTTTATTTCACTCGACTGCAGTTCACCATTTGTTTTGCACTCTCGATGACTATCAACAAGGCACAAGTTCAATCACAAGAGCAGATTGATTCTAGAAAATGCATGATTTTTTACATTGGCAATTTAATGCTGGATGCTCATTAGTCAGACAGTTTATAGTTTTTTTTTAATGTTTGCTAAGGTTGTGGAAAAATTGTTTACCCTAAATTACTTGAAAAAAAAAGCAAAAAAACAAATATTATTTATATTTCCCCTTTATACAACATTAAATTTCAATGAAAGTTTTAACTGTATCCAACTGAAGACTCATTCCCTAACACGCGACTGTCTACTCCACACACAGCTTGATGCTGTTTCCATAATAGACAATAGGATTCAGCATACATCTCAATTCAACAATAACTTGGACTCCACACAATGCCGGTTTTCCACCATTATTTTGCTATCCTCTCGAAGACTTGACAGTTGATTACAACTTTCAACTGCGATTCGTTGCAGCTTGAAACTGCCGGTCTCTTATAGTTCGTGGGAATCAGGCTTAGAAAGTCCGCGATCAATCAGGTATATCTTGATTACTGTTGAATAGATCACAACAATTCTCGAAGCTTCCAATAATATATGTTTTGTCGCCAAAGTCGCCAAGCTCTGAGGTCGCTGACGCTGCACCCGAGCTGCACTCAACTGTGCTGAACATAAAATGTTTATTCCAGTAATTCAACTAACCCTACTGGGAAGCAACTTTATAGGCTTGTAACAATATATATATTTCTAGGGTATAGGGTATTTCTAAGTACTACGGTTTTTCCATTGTGTAATGCATCATTACTTTGAGCTAATTACTTCAGCTGTCATCTTAATAAATAACTATTTAATAGGAATTGTATTTGCCAACAGTAAGAGGTAGGCAATATATATATTTCTAGGGAATATGGGTACAGACAGAGTATGGTACCTAGTTTGGTATATTAAAATCAAATGACAATCTCAATTTTTAATGCTTAGTTATACAGTCATAATAAAATTTAGATTTTATATTGCTGGATAAAATGTTTATACAGAAAATTAGTTGGGAATTGCGGTATTTAATTTGGGACTTAGCTTAATTTCATTTACGAATTAACATTGTTATTATGACGCGAAATACTGAATATTCTGTAATGAATCATTACTTTGTGGTAATTACTTCAGCTATCATCTTAATAAATAACTATCTAATCCGAATTGTGTTTGCCCACAGTCTAATTGATAACAGCAACTAATGTGTAAATCCTCCAGTAAATGTATTTAATGATACTAACCATTAAATTAGTAGTTGCGTTACGGTCGCTTCAAATGTTTGTTCTAACACCTCCCATCCTCCCTTTGGATCCTCTAACACCCACTGAGGTGGGACGTTACCTCCCACATTAAGGATCAATGTTCTAAACATTTGTGTTTAATTTGTGTTATATTATGATTATAAAAAGGAGTTTTGCATTCCAGGTTTTAACGATCTGAATTTTTTTTTTTAAATTTCGAAATTTTATATACTTGTGTGTTATAGATAACCATATAATTTAATACGCCTTTAACTTAAGTAATGGTTAATAGATAAATTTAATTAAACTTTGACACCAAATTCTTAGGTAAAATTTAAGTTTATTTGAATTTTATTATTAAATTAATTTTCTCAGCAGGTTTACATGTAAACCTGGTATTTTTAACCTTCAGCTGCTTCATTATTGCGATGTATCTTGCACCATATCAGAAAAATTTGCTCAAAATGAACTGAAATAAGAGTAAGATATATTCATAGGCTTGGTAATTTAATAAATGTAGAGTAAAATGTTTTCGCATTACTAAAAATATATTTTTTTTAAATGCAGCAACAGTCTGTCTATTTCACCTGATTACTCCGTACTAAGTGAAAGAGATGCATGACATATTCATCTGTACTGAAATATAAGTATGACATATACATCTGGATAGTAATCTAGTCAATGTAGAGCTTTACCTCACGATTTACATCACATTTATTTATGGCAATGAAATGATTTTATACTTGTTTAACTACCCCGTACCAATTTACAAAGAGATGGTCAGAGTGTAAATTATTTCGCCTATTACTTATAGATTTACTAAGTGATTGTCTGTGTATTTTACCTAATATAGGTACCAATTTACTAAATGAGGATTTACACATCTCGCTTAACTTCTCGATACTAAATAATCCGCCACCGTTTTATATAAACGTACGATCTTTTTCATTTTTTAAACTATTTTTTCATAATTTATTTATATGTCAAGGATTTTTCTCTCTTCTAACTTTTGAAATAAATACAACTGTTTGAAGATATTGTTTTGATATTTAAATTCATTTAAATTACGATGGTATGTTTCGTATAACTATTCCTTACCAATTTACAAAGTGATGGTCAGTTTGTAAATTGTTTCGCCTATTATCAATTTACTGTGTGATGATTTGTATACTTTGCATAATTTGTGTATCAACTTACTAAATAATGATTTATATATTTCTCTTAACTACTTGATAGTAAATATTCGCCTCCTTTTTATATAAATGCACGATCTTTTTCATTTTTTAAAACATTTTTTTCACAATTTATTTATAATACAGTGATTTTTCTCTCTTCAAACTTTTGAAATAAATACAACATTTTAAAGATATTGTTTAATAATTAAATTCAGGAAAATCACAATGGTCTCACCTAACTACTCCCTACCAATTTACAAAGCGATTGTCAGGTTGTAAAATAATAATGATTTATATACTTCGCTTAACTACACGGTAGTGACAATGGCGATGGTCGGTTTGTAAATTGTTTCGAGTTTTATTTATCAATTTACTGTGTGATGGTTTGTATACTTTGCTGAATTTGCGTACCAAATTACTAAATAATGGTTTATATATTTTCCTCAACTATTTGTTATTAATTATTCACCGCTGTTTTATATAAATATTCGATATCTTTCATTTTTTAATTTTTTTTCATTATTTATATGTCTGAGCTTCTTTCTCTTTCTAAATAATAATCTTATGAAATAAATGCAACGTTTTGAAATTACTGTTTAGTAATTAAATTCAAGGATACTACGCAATGACGATAACATATAATCAACACAGTTCCTTAATATCAAGAAAAAACCCATTTCTGGCCACCAAACTCATTAAAGCGAACAATATTTATCTACGTTTAAATGAGATGACCCGCATCTTTGGAAGCAAGCCTGTTTCAGGGCACTTAAGCCAAATTAAAGCTTTTGAAAGTGATGTTAGATTTTAGAAAGCGATGTCCGATTTTATACTGTTTTCGGGTCCTTTGCTCTGTAATACTGCGAAGTAAATTTTAAATGAAACTTTTATACAAAAATTTATTAAATTATAAATGTAGATTTATACCATTTGTTATATTGTTTTTAGTTTTATAAATATTAAAAAGATAAAATTCCCTTAATTATGCAATTTTATTAAGTATAATTCAAATTGCCCATCACAGATAAAATTGATTTTTCCTGCATCTATGAAAATACTTTCTACACACAATATAACTGGGAAACTTTAAATAAATCAGGTTACGTGAAAACATTTTTAAACAAAGTTATTCTGATGTAATGATAGTAAAAAGTATTTGTCTTGTTTTTACCGGTTAACAATCAATTTTATTACGGTTCGTTTTGTAGTGGGTGTATTGTGTGAGAACACAATCAACAAACCACAGTAAAAAACAAACACAGCGTTTATTTACATGAAGACATAACAGCACAAAGACTCTAAATATTCACAACCGAGACGAACACATAACACTAGCCCAAAAATAAAAATCTACCTCAACATACAAAGCAACCAGAAGAAGCGACAAAGAATTTATCAGAAGGGGGTATCCTTGGAACTTCGCTCTATGGTCTCTCCAGACGGCTGAAACTTCCTTTGTCTTTTCTCGCTTCAGCTCCTGACTCACTACTTCACACAAATGGCTACTACACAAGATAGGATGTAGCCTCCACAGTAGATAACAGTATTTGACGCTCACAGCTCAATTCAATAATAGCTCCATACAACATTGGCTCCACACAACGATGCTTCGATATCCTCTCGAAGAATCTTTACTTGTCGGCGAGTTCGACTATAATTCACACAACACCTCAACTTAAAACTACTTGCTTTTATAGTTTCCGGGAGGTGGGTCTAGAAGCTTCTAAACCAATCCGGTGTGTATAGGTTCTTAATGGACTGGCCGATAAAATTCTCGAAGTTTCGAGCATCACTCCTTTTGTCACCAAATTAGCCAGCAGGTCGTCAACTTCTGGGACCACAGACTTGGTATTCGGCAAGATCCAATCATTCTTTCCGGCTATGAAACCAACCATGCTGACAGCAGCATCGCAGATTCTTAACAATATCATTAAGAAAAACAAGACAGTACTTGTTTTCTGGCACTTATCTATTAAATCTTTCTTTATCACAAGCAAGCATTTTCATATTAATATCAATAAAATGAAGCATTAATTAAGTAAAATAAGTACGAAGCGATTTGTTTAAGGAAAGTAAATATTTAGAATTCAAAGAGCATCTAAAATCAACCATCGGAGGAGTAATCCCTTGTTCTCCTACTTTCTATGAAATATATTTCCTTCTCATTTCATGCAAAAGTGTTTTTTTTTTACTAAAGCCAATATTTTTTGTCATTGGCTAACAATTGTTACGAAATATTAATCAATGGCGTGAGTTTAGCATATTTACTAAATATATCGTGTTATTTTCGTTGTTTATTTTTTCGAATAAATAACGCAAACTGGCAAGTGTTTAACATTTTTACTGAATCTATTGTACTCTGTTTAATGATTATTTTGGCGAATTAAAAATATATGCCCTAAATTTTAATTTATGATTCTTTTGATTACCACTTTAAAATTTATGGAAACATTTAAATTAAAACTATGAAAATAAACCTTAATATTATTATGTAAGTAATGAGCATAGGAAGAAAACTATTTAAAAAAAAGTTTAGAAATTAAGATTAAACAGTTTAGAAATTAAGATTGTTATTTTTTACAAAAAACTTACTGAAAGAAAACTAAATTAAATACTCATTAAAGGATTATATAAAAAATAGATTTCATGAAAAACCTACTTTCATTACTCCCACCAACTTGTCTCAATAATTATATGTTGTTATTGTTTCTTACGGCTTCAGCCTGCTGTTACGAAGACAGCGATTTGTGCCCATAGGGGTCATTTTTTTGTTTTAATAGCATCAACTAGGGCCAAGAGTACGACTTTACCAATCAAGCCTCACTCATTCGCTTACACAACCAATTTTTACAGGGGACACATTCACACATCTCAACAGATAAAGATCAACCATGCCCGGACCAGGACTGGAACATAGAACGCCCAAATCAGAGGAAGACACATTACCCCTACGTTACGACGCATGCAATAATTATTTAAATAAAAACACAAAAGGCTTCCAATTTTTTCACAAAATTATAATAAAATATTGAAAAACAAACGATTTTCCAGATATTGTAAAATTTATATCACTTTAATTAATTAATCATTTATTTTACCTCTTTCACACATACACAGATATACATATATTCACACAAAAAGTAGTAAAAAATGATAAACATGACATGATGAGACAGTACATAATAAACCTAAAACATTGTACAGAGCCTGTAATTCTTTTATTTGCACTGAAAGATCTTAAATAGTACTCAAAAACTCTTCCGAAGAAAAGTACTTCCAAATTCGGTGGACTTCTCTCTAACATAAAGAACAGAGCAGGAAGAAAAATCGAGTTTTCTGCCTGCTTTTAGATGTCTGGAACTCCTATAAACTTAGTTATATTCTGAAATCCTTCCCCTTCCTGTGCTAATCTCTTTCTAAAAGTTAGAATAAAAAAAGGGATGAAATAGAATTTGAAATTTAAGGATCCTGCTACGCCAGTGTCGATGTGAGGGGCAGAATGACTTTCCACCCAATAAAATACGAAACGGACTTTAAAAATTTCATTTATTTGTTCGGGAGATCCAATTTTATTCTTTTGTTTCACGGTACAGTTTGGTTATATATTTGAATAGATAAAGTAAAACAAGAGAGTACTATTTTAAAGGAAAATGATGTATACTATCAATCAAAAATTAAAACTTTTACTGTCTATTAATCTGTTTTAAAAACAGAAACGGCAAAAAAAAATTGCATAGTAGAAATGCAAACAAAAAAAACATATGCCTGCAGGATATTATTTATGTTGACAAAATACAACTGTGTTATTTTTAGATAGAAAATAACAGCAAAGAAATACCTTACCTGTATCTTCAAATCTTTTTATTTCATTACTATTTATAATCTTAAATAGGGAATATGTTCTGCTTGTCTGAGCATTTACATAATAAGTAGATTTATCGTTAAGATAGTATGAAGAAAAAATTAAGATATGTATAGAATACAGGGAATCAATTATCTTTTAGGACTTCCTTTTTTCTGACGATAGAATGAAACATTTTTTACAAAACTAAAATAAAATAAGACTCTGGATGCATGATATTATTTATACTGAAAAAATACAACTTTGTTATTTTTAGGCATAAATAATAACAAATAAATATGTTTTTTTGGTTTCTTCATTTTTTTTGTATTTGAATACTATTTAATATCTTAAGTACAAAATTTGTTCAACGTATTTGAACATTTACACAATAAGTACATTTTTCCCGAAGTTGTTTTAAGAAAAAAATGAAGATATTGATAAAAAACTGAAAATCGATTATCCTTTAGAAATTTCTTTTTATTGACGATTGAAGCAAAAAAATGTATGCAAAAAAACTCTGCCTGCATGATATTATTTATCCTGACAAAATACAATTGTGTTATTTTTCAGGCATAAAATAACAACAATAAATATATTTCTTGTATCTTCATTTTTTATATTTGAATACTATTTATAATCTTAACCAGAAAATGTATTCTTCCTATATGTGTATTTACACAATAAGTAGGTTTTTCGTGAAGCTTTTATGAAGGAAAAGATTAAGATATCTCTAAATATAGGGAATCGTTTATCCTTTAGGGATTCCTATTTTCTAACGATTGAATCAAAACAAAATTGTCCACATTTTTTATGAGCATTACCTGCAGCATTCCATTTATTTAATTCCATGAGATTTTAAAAAATCTGCCTATGAAATATTTTAACATTTTTTTTCAACTGAGGATCTACGAAATATTTTTCTGCGTCAAAAGAAAAAGAAGCAGCATCGAAAAGAAATGCTGTTTATTTCCATTCAGTATAGATATCAAAATACCGAAAAGCAACGAATTATTCTTGGGCTTAGCAGATTATAAAAGTTCAGTAAAATTCTAGGATCAATTTAGAAAATGGCATGGAAATTTAAAATGAAATTTTAAAAAATATGCCTATGAAAAATTCTACATTTTTTTTCAACGGACAATCTGCAAAATCTTTTTCTTCGTTAAAAAAAAAAAGAAGTAGCATCGAAAAGAAATGTTGTTTTACTCCGTTCAGAATAGATACAAAAATACCGAAAAGCAACGAATTCTTCTCGAGGTTAGTAGATTATAAGGAATTCAGAATCATTCACTTTAGAAAGTGACATGAAAATTTAAATTTTTAAAAAAATCTGCCTATGAAACATTCTAACATATTTTTTCAACGGACGATCTATGAAATATTTTTCTGCGTTAAAAGAAAAAGAAGCGGCATTCGAAAAGAAATATCAACCAGCGCCGAGCGTTCTCTATCCCGCGAATCCCCAAGTGACAAGCCACCAGGAGACCCTTGCGGCTGAAAACCCATCAAGCGATCGGCGCGAAGACCGTTTAAGAAGATCAACGTTCCCCAATATGAGCTTTCTCACCACCGTTGTTTGCTAAACTCTCTCCAGCACATGCACACCCTCCGGTATTTTCCATCTTCCAGTTAAAGGTTCGGATAAAAAGCACTTACAGCTCTGGAAATTGGGCTTTTCAAACAGCGCACGCAATAGAAAGAAGACGGCTAAAGGGTAGGGTGCAAAAAGAATTCCCTTCTGGTTGGGACCGCGGCGAATCATAGTAATCTATGGTTAGAATTCGAACGATCGAGGAATTTTACTGTACGTTCCCTTCCTTTTTTCTTCTGCCCCTCCTTTGGACCCTGGCACGCAGAAATTTGAAAGAAAACATCTATCTACAAGGGTGTTGCATTCCCTCATCCATATGGATGGCGCGAGGATGGTCTTGACTGGCGTTCTTTTTCTGGAGGGGGTTGGGAAAACCGCCTTTGAACCCCTTTTGTGCTTTTCTTACAGAGAAGGGGTTTTGAAGGAAGAAGCAGGAAACGGATACGTGAGGCAGCGCATTATTCCTCGGGTGTCTACTTTTTTTTTTAGGTGTAAGAGGGACTATCGTTTTTTATTTGTGAATTTCATTAAAGAGATTTTGCCTTGGGGAGATGTTGGAAGAAGGAATACTGTGGGTTTCTGTAGTGGTTTAATAAAACGGAACGAAGTAACTTTCAAAATTTTGCCTTTCAGAATGATTTGGGAAGTATCCAACACTGCAAATAATAGTGGAGGTGGGGGATTGTTGTGTGTAACCCTTTGGTCATATTCACGCGAATTCAATTCCAGCAGCAGGTGAATTCTTTAATTCACTATATTAAATGTATCCTTTTGATTTTGATGGTTACAATATAGATTATGTCAATCTAAAATCAAATATTTTGAGAAAAATTGAACAATAATTTACTGATTATTGATCATTAATTAAAGCTTTCCTAGTACTCAAATGGCAAACTAAATTAAATAAAATGGGTCTTATTTAACTTAGTTTCTTATGAAGTTTGATAAATTGGAAATTAATTTACAATCGCTATTAGATTAATTATTTTAGTTATTAAAAGATACGAATCAAGGTTTCATGCTCAAACATATTAATTATTTAAAAAAACGCATCCGATCATGTTTCCCAGTTCATATAAAATAGATTTTTGTTTTAAAGTTACTAAATGCTAGTCAAAAGTAATGTTTCATTTTAATAACACTGTACTTTTTCATTTGTATCTAATATGTAAAAATGATTTTTTGTTTGTTAGTATATAATGCCCTGCCTTTAAAGTGCCCCTTACACAAAGTTTATAGGCATAGTACAATTATTATATTTAATATATAAAAATCAATTTGTATTTTTTCTTATTTTATGCCCAGCCTTATCGTTCATCCGATGGCAATACAACTATAGCAACTTACGACTTTGAGCCTAGAAAAATTATGTTTTTCACTTGGCTAGTTGTATAGTTGATGTCCCGAATTAAACAGCCACGAAATTTATTCGTTTTTGCTGAGGATGGGAAAAAATATTATTAACCCTTAAATATGCTTGAATGGCATCATCAAAAAATAGAAAAAACATTATCTATGCTTATCATTTATGTACATTATGGTTTAGTGAATGTATCCATTGCCGGCAAGAAATTAAATATCATTATTTATATCGATTATAATTAAAAATATAGCTATTTCAAATGACCTGACTAAAATTACTCCTTTCATAGTAGCAACGGGTCGTTTACCATCTATATGTCATTTGAAATGTATGACATGTTAACATCTATGTATAATATGTCATTTGAAATTTTAAACTAATTGTTAAATCATGATAATCTAGTTAAGTAAATCTAGTAAATGACGCAATTCATTTAGTGCTTGATAATTTAACAGACAACGTATCTCTTCTACATACATACTATATTTAATTAACATTTTAAGGCCTAAAACACATATTCCTGTTAAACTGTAAACGCAACACTGAACAAAGAGATAAATTTCCCGATAAAATTGCCATTATCAATCGAATTTAATTTCTATAACAAAATCTATGCGAGAGAGTTGACTTACCTACACACGTCTAACAACAGATAATCATTATTAAATTTGTCAGCACTTAGTCCGCAATCCTTTTGGCTCTCTTCTAATGTTGATCACGTGTATCGTAACGAGCCAAATGGAAAGTTGGCGAAAACAATCTACTCGTGCAGCGAATTCCTAACAATATCGCCAAGCTACGATCAGGTTAAATCACGATTACTATCTTAGGTCGAATTACTTCATACAAAAGGTGCCAACATACAGAGGCTGGACTCGTATTACTCCCACTATGTAATCAAGGCATGTAATCTTTTAAAGGGCCAGTGCCCAAGCTGGTATCTGCTAAGTCGTCGTCGTCCCTTTTACGTCAATGGAGCAGACTTAATCAATGGTCCGATGCATTTTCCACGTCCATAGTTATTGCACGAATTATCTCCTGCGGAATTAGAAATTCAGATCAAACGAAACAAAGACTTTCGGAATTCTGCATTCCAATAATTACATAGTTACATTACAATAATCCACCGCCATTGTTGGAGGTGGGGTGCAGATAACGTTCGAAATTAACGGCCCCGGTCTGACGTGTAGTGAGAATTTGAATAACTGCGTGCTCTTCTGCCGTAAATGATAGCTAATTAATTTGTTGATTAGCATTTTCACCAGGAGGAATTTTCGCTCTTTTGATGTTTGAAAAGAGTACTTAATGATTTAGCATCGGTATCCTTTGATTTAATGCAGAGCACGCGAAAGTGCATTTAGTCCAATTTAGTTTGAAAACTTTCCATACACTATTAGGAACTTTTTTTACTGGATGAAATTTTTAAATTAATTATGATATTATTTAATAAGTCGATAGAAAAAAATATTTGTTACTGAAAAACCATTATGCATCATTATTGGTTAAGTAGATGCAAATAATTAGTATGGAAATGGTCGATGGTTACATGATTGATCATTTCTCACTTTGTGTTCTGGTTATAAAATAAGCTGTACAATTGAAGCATCAGTGTTTGTTTTAACGTTGACAGTTCGAATTTTCATGAAAAATGCTGGAGCATAAAGCTTCTTCTTCTATTGGAAAATAGCCCATGAACACATAATTGACCATTTCTCATTGTTTTCAGGTTATGAAATAAATTATATAACGGAAGCATCAATGTTTGTTTTAACGATGGCAATTTGAATTTTCATGAAAAATAATGATGCATAAAGCTTCTTTATCAGTTGGAAAATAGGAGAAGTGCATATAACTGATATTATTTCTCTGTTTTCCGATTATAAATAAATTGTACAACTGACACATCAAAGCTTGTTTTAACAACGACTATTTGAATTTTCATTTTTTAATAATTATTAATGCTTACCCTTTAATAGTAACTTTAATAGCTAAAAAGTGTTTTCATTTTTTCATTCTTTGCTGACCCTACATGCTGTACATAAATTATGACATTATTTAATAACCCGTCAGGAAAAATATCTATTTGACCAATAATGATGCATAAGGCTTCTTTTCAAATAGGTAAAGGGGGAAATTATCCGCATAATAGATATTTTTTCTGTTTTCAGATCGTAAGAAAAGTTGTACAATTAAAACATCAATGTTTGTATTCATGATGGCTATATCAATTTTCATTTTTTTTAATTATTTACCCTTTTTCATTAATAGAAACTTGAATAATTCAAATGAGTTTTCATTTGCTTTTTCTTCTTTCATCATGCATATCGTAAATTAGTTATGGTGTTATTTAACATATCGTTAGAAAAAGCATCTGAATCTATTGATCAATAATGATGCATAGTATTTCTATACAAATGAGGATTGATTCAAGTAGATAATTTTTCTCTGTTTTACCTTAATAACAAATATACTGCTGAAAAATCAACGTGTGTTTTAATGAAAAATATATGAATTCTCTTTTTTTAATACATACTTATGTTTTTCCATCAATAATAACATTTATACTTAAAATGTGTTTTCATCTGCTCTTTATTCGTTAATCCTGTATGCTGTAAATCAGTTATAATATTATTTAATAAATCGTCAGAAAATAAATCTGCATCTACAGACCAATAATGATACATAGTACTTCTATACAAATGGAAATGTAGGAACATATACATTCATCTCGATGATTTTTCTTTTTGTATGATAAAAAATGCTGTACAATTGAGGCTTCAATGTTTGTTTTAATGATGACTATTTGACTTTTTCATTTTCTTCAGTAATCATTTAGGCTTAACCATCAACAGGAAGATTAATAATTAAAATGTGCTTTCATCTGCTCTTTTCTTTTTTAATCCCGTATGTTGTAAATTAGATATGATATTATTTACCATATCGTTAGAAAAAACATCTGCATCTTATTTACCAATAACATTGCAAAGCGCTTCCTCACAAATAGGGAAGGAAATTCATATACAATTCATTTTTCTCCGTTTTTTCAACAATTATAATAAGTGTTGTACGATGGAAATATCAAAGTTTGTTTAAGGACGTTTATTTTTTACCAATTATTTACGCATTTACATTAAATTAGAAGCTATGTTATTCATCTTCCCTTTTTTATTTAATCCTATATGTTGTAAATCATTTGCTATATCTGACAGTATACCTTTTCAAACATACATATTGAATTCGAAAAAAATAAAAATATAATTGATAATTTTAATTGAAACTAGAATGAGATTAGCACGCAATTATTAAAAAATCTACAAATTGCAAAGTTTTGAAAAAAAGAGAATGGTTAGAGTTTAATTAGTGCTAATAGTAAATTTTGTCTCCCGTTGTTTTAGTTTAAACTAGCCGCCTTTGGCGACCAGCTGGTTCGCCATGAGTAAAGTGTTCTATAATTTTCAATTAAATCACATATTCATTAGCCTTGAAGTAATTCCGGGCATTGATTGGCCTGAAATTAATATTTTCTTTAAGATGATGGACGGAAAGTTCTAAAAGTACACCTTTTCCTAATAATATGCTTTAATTTTATAAATCAGTCAGTTTCAACTATCAGATATGCTTCCAAAATATTAAAAATGTTTTTTTTCGTTGATGTTGCCAAAACATTAAATATTTTTTAAAGAAAGCGATAAAGGGAAAAAGTATTGATTTAATGATACAGATATTGCAAACGATTACATAAATATGCCATTAAGTCTGGATTTCAATGCATATCCTGTCTAAATTCAATCAGGTTTACCGTAAATAAAGAAGATTTATTGAGTTAATGTTATAGATATTGCAAACGATTATAAAAACCTTTGCTTTGCATTTATTTTTTAAAGAAAATATCACATTTTATATTTCTTTTATTTTATCCAGTCACGTGCTAAAAGTTGTATGTCTTTAGATTTGATTTACGATGATAGTTTTTTTTTTTTTTTTGAACTTCCGTCAATGATTTCTTTTATTTTTATCCAGTCACGTGATAAAAAAAACGTTAAACTATTTCTTTAAAAATTCGTTAAAAATAGAAGCTTAAGTTATACATTAAAACCCTGATACCATTAGAAGGCTAATTTTTTAATCTTTAAATTGATGTAAAAATCATGTTTATGCGATCATATTTTCGGAAGTTATATCGGAAAAACGTCGAAATTTCGCTTAAATTTTAATTAATTCAAATTCTAATTAAAAATTCGAAAAAAGGGCTCCGAGGTGCACATTCCGGAAGTCCAGGGTATACATGTACCAAATTTGGTAGCTGTAGGTCCAACGGTCTGGCCTGTAGAGCGCCAACACACACACACACACACGCACACACACACACACATTGAGCTTTATTATAAGTATAGAAGACATCCTTGATATATATGATGCTTAAAATCACCAATTATTGCTGAAACATTTTTCATTTGAAAATGACTTAAATATTATACCGTATCCAATTAATTTAAATAAAATTGTTGCAAGTACAAATTTGGATGAAAATATGACTTTTTAAGGAAGGGAAGAGAGTTGCCTTTATTTAAGAGGAAATTTGGTGTTGATTAAAAACTGGAAATTTACAATGCGTGGATTTACAATGTCAGCAAATTTGCAATGTGTTGAATTAGAATGCAGGCAAATTTACAATGTGTTGCATTATAGTATTGGCAAATTATCAATGTGTTGATTAAAAATTGGCCAAAGGGTATATTCGGTATTCTTCTCAATATTACGAATATAAGTACATATAACTCATGTGAGAGATTTTCGACTGATATGCGGGTGAAAAATATTGAGCCAAATTTCAATTAATTTTTCATGCAAAACATAATGTTTGTGATTTCCTCTGGAAATTGCTATGAAATATTAAAATATTAAATTTAAAGACATTAAAACCCTGTTATTTTAGTAATATTTTAGGTGAATGAGGGTGTTAACGAATGTATCATATTGTAGTTGTATTCTTAAGAACCATAGAATTGTTAAAAGCGTAACTATCATTGTTATGCTTTGACTAATTCCATTTTTTTTATCATTGTTGTATATGAACTGTAAAGAAAGTATTTTAATCTTGTGAAAAAAAAAACTTGATGAATCTCCATGTTCAGACTTCCCAAAACATGGAAATTGTCAGTCTACTTGCCTATGACAAAGCTAATTCGAAATTATTTTGAACTAGCTGAATGAAATTTGGTATATGTTTTTTTTTAGATTTCAGTCAAATTTTGAGCAAGTTTCTCAGTTCAAAGGAAGTCTAACAGTAGAGCAGTCAGATACACGGTTAATAAAATGCGAAGAGAGTTTATGAATAAAATTCGGTGCACATATTTTACATCGAATGTATCAACATTTACTTAGTTTGCAGCCAAATTTAACAAACGTTTAACCGAAGTCGTATCCCCGAAATTTTCTCTTATGATATTGGTATACAACATTTTCAAAATATTAAGTTTTGGCTTGAATTTAGCAATTTTATTGAATCTGACGTATGATTCTTGGCGATTCTTTTGGTGATTGATCCCAGGAGTGTTGGTTATAGTATTCGTTCATTGGACTTATGATTTAGACGCATTTTTCAAACCTATTGAAATAGAGATTTGGCGCAAAATTACATTTTTAGTAACAAAATCTCATATTTAAACTATTTAAGCCATTACCATTTAGAGCTTACATGCTTCTGAAATATAAGGATCATCGCAAAAATTAGTACTTAGACTTACGTGGGTTGTAAATATACGAATCTAAGCCATACGAAATTTCCTGAATATAAAATAACCAGTTTTGCCATTTTATTTGTCTATATAAATGTAATAATTTAAAAATAGTTTGAATTGGGTGGCAATTTTAGCAACTAAAAGTATAAATTCGTTTAAATTTCGAACCCAATCCATCAATGGATTGATTGTTTTACGATCTATATATTCGTATGAATAAAATCGTGGTAACTAAATAAGGAAAACAAAAAAGATTAGAAAATAAGAAAATAAAGATTTTTAAATAAGAAAAACAAAATTTTTCATGTCACCCTTTGATTAAAGTTGGTTTGAGCAAATTACAATGCTACAATGTGTTTATTTTGGTTGACCGAAAAGTGGTCAAAGGCATATTTATTCTTCTCAATATTATGAAATAAAAATTGCTCATGTGCGAGATTTAAACTATAAAATTCTGATCACATATGATGTTTGTGAACTTGCTAAATTCAACAATTTTTATGCAGGTTAGAAAAAGATAACACCTTTAAAAGAGAAGCTTAGGAAGCTTTTTATATTTACACGTTTTTTAAATAAAAATCATGAAAATTCCCACCCTTTCAATAGCTGAATATATATCACTTGCAATTTCTGTGCCCTTTCAAAAAACGAAAGATACTAATCATAACTGAAGCAAATATAAGCTATAAAATTGAGAAATAAATTCTTGAGGAGTTACCGATTTCTGTAAAGAAACTTCGAACCTGGCATGAAATAAATATAAGCAATCTATACTGGCTCAGATTCTGCAAAAGTGCGTTTATTCTTTTCAAAGAGATCAAAGAGGAACCTTAAGGGCCCACTATTGGAAGTTTCTGAAAAAAGGAACAAGTATGAAAGAATAGATTTGACAATTAACTTACTTTCGAGAAAAGCATGACTGAGCATGTATTTTCCTCGACAAAAATCAGCAAGAAAATTAGAAATTTCAAAGTAAGTGTTATCAATGAACTATTATAATAAAAAATGCATTAAACAATTCATCACATCTTCCAATATACAAGACTGATATAATCATCTGATTGATAGCTTATTATAAGATACAAAATGCATATGAAAATTACAAAAAATATGATTATGGTAGGTTAGAAGATTAAAAGACAGCCTAGAGAGAAATTTTAGAATTCTCTTTATTTTGTAATTTATTTCCTGTGTAAATCTTTCTTTGTAAGAGTATTTGAATTTTGCTTTTATCTTCATCTTTTGTGACTCTTTTACTAATTTTAGAACTTGTCTAATTTACAGATTAATGATATATAAAATATTTAATTGCAGTTGTTGTTGTTTTTTTTATTTTAAAAGATTATTTCATTAGGATATTTTTTGGATAGAGAATTGACTGAAAGAAATGATAGCATGCTAATATTGTAGGAATTTTTATTTTCTGTAAAATATCAGCATTCATTATGGAATATTTTTACATTGATGATACTCTATTTAAAAATGCATTGTAATTATAAATACTTGTCTCTACTTTAAATTATAATAATATATATAATTTTTAAAAAAGTAAAATGTCTTGATAGAAGATTTGGCGTAGTTTATTTCTTAGTATTTCAAAAGCAAACATTTTAAAATTTTAAAATAAAATAACCAAGTACGAAATTAGTACACTGTTATTATATAATAACAAAATTTAAAACAAATTGTGAGTGCGAAGTTTTATATAATGTTAGCCATATTGTAATTAGTTCCCCTTCTTAACCCCAAATGTCAGTGCATTCCCGTTGTCTTGAAAGTTATCCAGAAAACATTTCTAGTTTGCCTGGTATTCAGGAAAAGTATCTTGCGAGCCGAAGCAGAGCAAATTTATCATAAAGATAAACTCGAAACCTTAAAGTTTCTTATGAAATTAGTAGTTTCTGAAAAAAAAGTTTTGGTCTTTAAGAAATATTCGTAACCATGATATAGAATTGCTAATCTGACATTGTTTAAAAATAAGTAGGGACTTGTGAATAAGTCGATGACAAATCAAGAAAACTTTTTCCTGATTTTTTTTTGCTGATACTATTCTATTTTTTTACGAATAGGTGCACAGGGCATGTGTTGAAGAACAGTATTGAAATACTTCCTTATAGAAATGTTCTCTATATCCGACAAGCATATTGAATTCGTATTTCTGAAGACTTTTAACGTGCTAGCGGTAATTTTTAAAAGTATTGCTGATCGTGTAAGAAATTTTATATGTTATTAAACATTATATTTATTTCCTACTAGGCAAAAGGCCCTTCAATTAAAGTATAAGTAGATTCAATTAAAATAATCTTTAAATTGAATAAAGCATATGATTTTTAAGCGAAGAATAATCATTAACCCTTAATTTATTAACTCTTCCAAGAAAAGTATACTTGGATAAAAATGTACTTTAAAAATATACGATATAATAAAATATCAGAGTAAATATAAATAGTGTACTAGAATACAGATTGCAGATTCTAAATGCACCAATAAAAATATATGAAATATTAAATATAAAATTTTTTACAGCACATAGCAGTAAAAAACACATCAGAAAAGCAATAGAAATATGTATCACAAGAATTGCAAGGGGCTAAATATGAAATTTGTGTTGCGGATTTGGGATGGCATATCGAAATACTTTCAAAGACAGAAAAAAAAAAGGCAAGACACAACTGAAAAAAAACCAAGTAAAAGCTCTCCTGCACACAAATATAGAAGAGGAATGTCATGAAAATAGGTATAAGCATGACAAAAAAAAGAAGAAAGAAGAATACAAAAAAGTCAGAAAATACATTTAAGTGAACGCTTTGGAACAGCGGTATCAAAATATGCAATCCCCAAAGGACACATATAAAACAAAACATTGAATGACATTGATCGATTCTGGCTCTAACCAAAGAAAACCGTCCCAAGCCTCCATGCATTTTGACGCCTCTATGAGAGGAATACGTTTTGTAAAGCATCACCTGTCTCTTTAGCTCACAGCAATGAAAACAAATAGCAGATGCGCGTTTCGACTGAAAGAAAAATGTTTAACGTTTGTAATATATTTCGAAAAGCAAACCTTTGTTTTAGAGTGGAACGCGCAGCATCAGCAGTCGGAACTTGTTGATACGATAAAGGAGGATGCCAGAATGAGATTCGATTTTTAAAATTTTGTTTCTAAAAGTTTGGGTTCGGTTGGAGGCTCTTGAAGAATGATGCATGACATTTACCAGAAAAGTAAAAGATTCCTCTTTTAGCTTACTGCGTTGATGGCTCTCGTTTTGTTTAGGTTTTACGTAAAATATCAATCATTAGTTTTAAAATTGTATTTATTTACATTCTTTGTAAGAAACGGAATTTCTGAAACTTTTGGGTGATTGTTCTTTCAGATAATACTTGGAAATTATTTTAAAACATTCAAATAGTTTACTGAAAGAACCAATCGAATTCAATAGAATTTTATGAGAATGCTACAATTAAAACTTAAAATAGAAAATTATATATTCTTCCAAAAGATGAATTTCCTAAATCGTTAGTTAGCAAAGTACTTTTCAAGTGATTCTCCAGAATCGGAATTTCGATTTTTAAAATGATTAAACATTGCATTTTTTTCGAGTAAATAATTAAAAAAATATCTAATATTATCACCATCGCCTTGAAATAAGAAATGTTAGATTTTTCTAATCCTCAGCAATATTTAATACAAATTGAGAAAAAAAAATAATTTAAGAGTCTAGGACAGTGATTCTCAACCTGTGGGGCGCGCCCCCCTAGGGGAGCGAGATTACACTGATGGAGGGGCGCGAGCATATCCAAGAGAAAATGTTATTTAAAAAAAATGGATTAAGTGACTGAAAGGAAATAACACACACACATACAAAACAAAATACATTTCGACATATTTAATAGTTAACTTATTAAATTAAAACAACTTACTAAATTAAAAACAAATTTAATAATTATTAATGACTTCCTTGGGCCTGTATTGCAGAGCAAAGTTTTTTGAAGGAGGGTTTAATATTAGAAATAGACACTCTCAGTTCCTTTACTATATTTAGCTGAGATTTATATTTTGTTTCAAAGAAGCCACCGCAGAAAATCCAGATTCACAAAGTTAAGATTTTGAAAATGGTAGTAGAATGCGAAATACCCTTGCTTTTAGAGCAGAAAACTCCCCATCCACCCCTGCCCAAAATTCAAAGAGTGATTTATTACTAAATTATCTTTTAGTTTCGCCGCTTGAAGTCTATGGAGGTTTCTTCCTCTTCAATTGAGAGTCCTTCGGGAGTATTTTGAAATGGATCCCTCACCCACTTGTAGCTTGATATCAGTTTGTCGTCAGCAAGAAGTACTGTTAAAAATTCTTTGCTAGCATTGCTAAATGATTTTCAATCGTTACAAAAACAACTTTTACATGTTGTTCTTCAGCCTTGTAAATTTTAATACAATCATTTAAATTTGCAAACATTGTTAAGTTTTCTTGCTTTAAATTTCTGCTACACAATTCCAATTACCTACAAAAAGCATTAACTTTATCACTCGTATCCAATATATGTGTATTTGCTCCTTGCAGTTGAAGATTCAAGTTATTTAATTTCTCGAATATGTCGACCATGTAGCACAATTTCATCACAAATTAACTATCGTGAAAATTCTCAGCTTCCGGTCTGTTTTCCTCTTCTAGGAAAACGGCGATTTCTTCTCTTATTTCATAAACACGTTGCAAAACTTCCTCGTGATAACCATCTTGCCTCGCAATAAAATAATAACGCTGACTGTACTGCACCCTTGTCTTTAAAAGGTGCTGAAAAGATTCTTGATTTCAAGGTCTCGTTTTTATATAATTTACTACGGTTACAACCATAGTTAACACAATATTCAAACCAGGACTCATTTCTTTGGAAGCCAAATCTTCTCTGTGGATCATGCAATGCGTCCAGACACACTGTGGCGATTTTTGTTTCACAAGTGCTTGAATACTTTGGAATCTTCCGGACAGGGAACGTGCACCATCGGTGCATATTCCAACGCAATTTTTCCATTTTATGTTTGCCTCGTTCCTAAAATCATTTAATATAGCAAATAATGCGAGTGTTGTTGCTTTGATTTCTATTGGTTTGCAGAAAAGTAATTCTTCTACTACTGACAAATCATCACAAAATCTAACATAGGCAATGAAATGAGCATCTTTATTACTATCTGTTGCCTCATTAAGTTGTATTGAAAGCAATTGAAAGCAATTTGTCACGTAACTTCGACAAAAATATCAAAAAAAGTTCGACGGGCAACAGTATCATTTGAAAGAGGTATAGACTGCAATTGCTTTGCAAAATTATGTCCAAACATAATTTCTACACTCTCAATTGCGGCTGGCAAAATAAGCTCTTCGCCAATGGTGTGAGGCTTTTTACATCTGGCTATTTTATATGAAACTTTGTAAGAGGCGATTAAAGCTTTTTCATTCACAGACAAAGTTTTTTTGAACAATGATTTTTGCTTTTCATATGATTTTAATTTTAATTTTAAGAATTATCTGGGTTTGTTTACGTACTTCCTACGAAGCGTTTCCAAATGTCGTTTAAGTTTATTAGGTTTCATGCTGTCTGTCGCCAACATTTTTCAGCAAATGATACACAGAGGTCTTTCTTCTTCATTTACTTCAGTACTAGTGAATCCAAAATTTAAGTATTCTTGAGAATATTTTCTTGATTTTATTTTCGGAACCACGCTCGTCTGTGTACTTGTGGATGTTTGTCTATCGTCTAGTGCTCGCTTACGCCCGCTGAAAAATGTATCAATGATTCTGCATAAGTCTGCTGCCGTGAATATTTAATGCAGTGAATTGCAATTACCCGAAAATATATATAACATGCACATTCAGAATAGATTGAATAGCGATAGAAGGATCGACTCGAATGAGATTGTCTGGAATTGAAATTGGCGTCATAGAAATTTCTCCTTCGCCCTTTGAAAAAACATTTGTTCACATCTGCGCATGTACCTAACTTAGCTTTTAAGCTGACCAGACAAATCGAAACTTCTCGCAAAACCGTGAGAATGCCCGACATGTAGGGACGCAAGAGCAATAAAAATGCATAGGATTCTTGTTTTTTCAACGCTGAGAATCGGTGTAGCAAAATGTCAATAAACTTCCGTATTCTTGGTAATTTGTAAAGTTTTAAATTAAGGTTGTAGTGTAGGTTTAGCTCCAAAATACTAAAAATACATACTCTCCCTATATACAGTTCTTTATTTTGTCCAAATTTTCAATCGTTAATAAAATATGTTTTATTCATATACTCCAGTTCGAATATATATTTTTAAAAATGTAGTAGATGACGCTTAATGTTAATACAATTTTATTTTATTACTTAAAATTTTTAAGTAATTTCTACTTGGTCGTGAAAGTCGCCAAATGGTCTCCAAGTTTTGTCGCTCAGATTTCTGATGCGCGACACCCGATCATAAATAAGATCTCTACACATAATATAATAAACTAAGAAGGAATGAAATTGCAATTTTAAATATTACTAGTTAAAATAATTATTTAACAAAACCCATTATTATTATTTAAATGTTAGTAAAATCATTTCCCTTTGAAACAAATCCTGAAACACTAAATGAAAAAAAAAATCATATACTCAATTTTTCTCTGATTAACTAAATCCATTGTTTATAAGGAGAGGTTAATTTGATTTATTTTCCTATATCGAATTTAAAAGTATAATTAATTTTCCTATGTGGACTCAAACATCCGATGCACAATTCGAATGTGAGTTAAACAAATCATTACCTGGAGTGTCAGAAAAGCGATTAAAGACGTGAAGAACATTGACAACAGCTGGGTGCTACACATATACCTCCCGTAAAGCTGAGGTGTCAGACAAGAAATTAGTGACACTTTTGCTCATCAATTTCCCCGATGGGAGGGTAGGAAATTGGACGAATGCATGCACAACACAGTTGCAATCATTGTACACCACATCATCAATCGTTTCTTCGGTGTCCTATCACTAATGACTTGTCCAACACAATTCGAATTTGAGCGCAATTGCCAAATTCCAAAATATACGACAGGAAGTATTGAATTTAACAATATATATATATATATATATATATATTAAAATTAATTCAGTTCATACTTATTTTCCTATAGTATATATATATATATATATATATATATAATCTTATTATTTATGATCGGGTGTCGCGTTAGTAATCTCAGAGCTTGGTGACCATTTCACAACTTAACGATGAATTTTGCGACCAAATATAAATTACTGAAAGTTTTTCATTAATTAAATAATATAAAAAACTATATAAAAAATCAAGTGTCATTCACTACAAGTTTTAAGAAATGTATTTGAACGTTAGTGGTTGAATAAAATGTATATTATTAACGACTGAAAATATGAACAAGATATTATATATATATATATATATATATATATATATATATATATATATATATATATATATATATATATATATATATATATATATAATGAGGCGGGTGTAAACTAAGAGAAGAAACTGAAGCTGGTGTAATTTCCTCAAAATTTTGCATATACTCTATTAAAGATGTTATATCACACAGCATCTTGCATAGAATTGGTGTACAATAATTACGAAATATTAACTTGTGGCTTAAATTTGTCGTTTTTACGGAATTTATCGCGTCATACTAGGCGACTTATTTGGCGATTAAGTATTGGCAGGCTTTAATAATACATAAAAATAGAATACATGATTCAAACATGTTTTTCACAACCGATTGAAATAAAAAGTTGATACAAAACTGCATTTTTTATTACAAAATTCCTTATAAATTTCCATAAATTTATGTCACTGCCTCTTTGAGTTATCGTGTTTACTTTTTACTTAATGGGCAGATGAACAGATGGTCGATTCCTAGTTTGATTTAGTTGAAAATTTGATTTATACGTAAGGCTAATTCTGTGTATCAAAATTTATATGTATAACTTTTTTCGTTTTTCTAGTTATCGTTAAAATTCGAAAGTTAAATTACATTCGAGTAGAAGGACAGACAAATTTAATCTGAGCGATTTAGTTCTAAATTTAATCGAAATATACAAAAAGATCCTATAAGAAACTTCATCCATCTATATCTAATCTTCTTGAGTTATCCGTATAGCCGAGAGACAGACGGACAATTTCCAGAAATGTGTTGTTCAAATTAAGAAGGTGTAAAACTCGGAGATTCGTCACAATCTCAAGTTCGAATTAACGATTACCATATTTTCTTTATACTACTTATACGATAAAGAAAAAAAACAAAAAAACATTGAAAATAAAACCATTTCTATAAAGGTTTTTTTTTCCTGAATATATTTCCATTCATTTCCATAACCCATTTCCATCGTCTTAGAGATATAATATCAAATCTAAAAACCTACAGAATGAGGGAACATTAAAGCGTTGCAATAAAAATTCTTTTCAGGGGGCATAATATTCCTTCCTTTCGGCGAATAAAATTTCCTATTTATCCTCATAGTTCTTTCACAGTCATGTAAGAAAAATATTTCTTCTATTCTACGAGTTACCCTCCTACTTATACAGTGGGTAGGATTATGCTTCTTAGAATGCTGGGCCACAATAAAGTTTCGTTACTCTTCATTCTCCGAAAACAGTACTTTCAAGTGGATTTATGTCTTCTTTAGAAACTTCAGAGTGCTTGTAAGGAGCGTCTTAAGCACGTCTAAGTGGCCGTCTTAGTGCATTAATTAAATTTAAGCAGAATCTTAACTCTGCTTGCTTTGCACAGAAGTGGAATTACTGCAGTGGTGGTACCTCGGCTTTTAACCGCCAAGTGGTACAGGGTAGGAGCAGATAGTAAGCCTGGAGGCAACCCGGTAAGCCGCTGAGGGGGCTTCGAAAGGAGAAAAAAGAAAAAACAGCTGATCTCAAACAACTTTCAGAAAAGATAATTTCACCTTCAAGTGTGCGGAGACAACTTTGTATTTACTTATTCGAGAAGGGAGCTGTTACAGAAGTCAGAACCTGATCTTTTTTTTTCTCTGACAGTTAAAATTGGTGCAGCATTAAAATAAATGCAAAGTTCAAGATGCGATTGTTACGTTTAGTTGGAGTTTCGAGTTAAGATATCAAATAAAACTGGTTTAGTGCTTTTAATTAAACTTCTGTGAAAGATGTTTATTTGAAAATAAAAAGCGATCCTATAAACTGGTAATGTAAAAAGTAAAAATAAGTAAACACTTGTGAAATTCTTGCAATCATCATTTCTTCTATCATTAAATCTAAATAAATTGTCAATTTTTTTTAAACTTATCCACAAAAGATTTAAAACATCCAATAACAAATAAAAATTAGAATCAGATTTTATTAAATTGTCAGATGAAAAAAGTTTAACTATAATCTTTCAATAGATTTTAGGAGCATGAAATGATGATGATGTCATGTCCGTGTTAGCACGCAAAAGACATGCAGTATTCTTTGAGGGCAAAGACCCCTAAGCACCCGAATGTAGAAGTCTAACTTCTAGTTAAAATGAAGATAGCGCATACATTCACTTGCATTACCTCCTTTTACGAGGGGGATCATTCATATATCTTACAGATAGAACACAAAGGTAGAATAACCATGCCCGAACCAAGACTCGAACCCGGGACGCCCAGATAACGAATAAGACGAACTACCCTTAAGCCAGAACGCCAGCATTAATTAAATACATTTTAATAAAAATAATTATTTCAGCATATCAGAAAAAAAATATCCAGATTTGAGAGAGCTCGGTTTCCACGTTAAAGTTAAATCTCACAACCTTTACTAAAATAATTATGCCTTTTTAGACGTGTTTCATCTGTGTAATCACATATGTGATTCATCTGTGCTTTTTATGCATTCAATAGTTCTGCATATTATTATTCCAAATAATTTTTTCTTAATTTTTCAGAGTTTAAAATCTTGGTAAACTGTTTCATTATAATTATCGTTTCTTATATGTTTGTAAATTCTGGACATAGATATTTTGGTTTTTGTAATGTGAATGTTTTAATATTTAATAAAATGCACGTGACATCAAACTGTTCAGTAACCAGAATGGTTAAGGATATGTGGGTATTAGACGGTATTTCGTTCTGTATTAAACTAGTTATTTGCACAGAAAACACTAAATATTTAAAAGTCGTGAGAAAGTGATACAAAATATTGAATTATTCATGGTAGGAAAACGATAATATAATAGTTCAAATGCAGTTGTTTATTATGATGAAAAAAAATCCGTACAAGAGTAGCTATCGAAAAAATACCGAAAGGCAATAGATTTTAATTTGAATCTGGTATTATCTGATGCATCAAATAATTTAAAGCATACGAATGATGGGATATATATCCAAGTATGTTAAAAAACTTAATTATAATACATTCTATATTTCTTATTTACTTATATCGACATTTGTTTAGAAAATACAAATTAGTATTTTCATTTCATAACCAAGTATATTTTATTTAATACCATATTTGCAAAAAGGTCTGCCTTTGTGCAAATGGATAGTAAATAGTTAATAAAGTCATAAGATGTAAACAATCTTTTACAGTAATGTGGATAAATTATTTGAATGTAAACTTTAAACTTTATAATACACAACTAAAGATATTCAATTTATTTATAAATTAGACTATCGGTGATAAATATTCAATGGATCTAAAGCTATACAATGTATATATGACTTAAAATGAAATCAGGAGCTACTGAGTTTTAATTTAATTTATAAATTCTTTGAAGATTAATTGTTACAAGTTTTTTGAGGCTAGAAACCATCAACAGATAAACATAAATTAATTTTTAAAGTAATGAATTTATCAAAGAAAGTGGAACGATTGATATATTCATTTATTTAATTCAATTAGACTTCGGTCTATAAGATAACTCAAATACCATGGAAGGGTGGTTGGCAACAAACTACAACAATTATTCTTGGAACTATTCATCTTATTCAGTTCCTACTATTAGTTCACACTTTCCCTATATATATTTATTTATGTATCTTGTTAAAGTTTTCAATCGTTAATAAAATACTTTTTATTCATCCAATCAAGTTCAAATACATTTCTTTAATATATAATGGATGACACTTAAAGGGAATACAGTTTTTTGCAAATATTAACATTCATTAAATTTTATTCATTTTTAATGCTTTAAATAGAGTTTTTGCAGTTTTTGAGGAAAATTTAAATCGACCGGCAATAGCTGCATTGGTAAAATGCTAGGAGTTCAGTATTTTTCACATGAAGGTGAAGAATGTGAGTTCGATTCTTGCGAAGTAGGAATTAACTTACATACTTTTTTTATATATATGTTACTTGTTTATGTCAATAACACTCAATCGGAAGTTAATTATGGGCTGAATGAATAAGGTAGAAGAATAAACGGATCAGTTAAGTGTGAGATTATTTCAACGAAATCAGTGAAATCCAGAATGTAAGCAAAGATAAAAAGTTTTCCTAACACAACATTTGTTTAACTCGTACGAAACGATTATATGGCCTTTCGAACTTGGAAGCTTATATTTGCTTAAGTCCATCCAATCTAATCCGGTTCAATCTCGTTCAGTCATCCAATCAAGGCAATCATCCGAATCGAAGTATCTTAGTTCATATCAGGTAAGTCCTTCCCTTTGTTTCAAAATATAGGAATGAGCTAAATTGTGGCAGATTTTCAGAAAAAAATTCACTAGTATTTCAACATTTTTTCTAAGTCTTCCATCAGTGGTTCGATAACAGCAATTATTAATTTGCTGTTCAAATATACATTGGTTAATAGTATGTAGTAATAGTAGTTAAGATTATAGCCACAGGATAAAGCTTGTAAGCTTTCTCTTCCAATATATATTACTCCCCTATAATCTATACACTTTTATGTTGGCAGTAAAATTAATTTTTATGAAAAACTACACGATTTTTTTATTACAACTTACAAAATAAATGGCAATAAGAAAACTATTAGCATATTTGAATAGAATTTTTATAAAGTAACAGAAAAAAGGATAATCTTTATAACACAGATAATGTTTCAAAATGAAAATTAAGTTTTTTCTAATTCATGAAGAACAAATTAAATTAGAAACTGCTTTATTATTGTCTCTTTCATTCATACATTTCAGATTCAAAAATATAAACCTCAACGCACATCTGTCACAATTAATTACTTAACTCGCCTAATCCACGGAAATGTAAACTAGATAAATTAAGAAACTTAGTAACCTGACTTAGTATTAAAAATAACGTCATTCCACTTTCTGCAACGTACACTCCGAGGAAGACAGCAGTGGAATATTATCCCATAAATCTCTTCTACTACAATAAGCATCTCTGGAGCAAAGTTTCTGACAGTTTTCTGACTTGGTGGAAACCTCGGACTCCCCGCCGATTCGAGATTATCCCAGATCTCGACACCTCTGTGTCCAATTGCCTTCAGCGAGACACACTTCCATTATTCAGCTAATACCTCTGTAATCTTTTGTCTTAGTCAGAGATTTGGGAAGCGAGCGGTCGCCGATTCGCTATTAGCACGGGTTTCCCCTTTACAAATGAGCAGAAATAAGCTTCGTTAGGATCACAAAAGCTGCAACTAGGACGAATAGGGAATGATTGCTTAGGTAGGGAATGACTTTGTGATAAGGAAGCAGAATTCTGGAAAACTGGCCTTGATGAAGGAAGTTTGATCCTTTGTTCTACGTCAGGAATAGGAAGAAATTGGGGGAAGGGTTTTAAAATTTCACATTTTTATTTTCTCGCGTTTGAAGCTTTCAAAGACGAAATATTGTAATCAGCAACTCTAACAGAACACATGTTTTGTACCATGTTAAACAATATTCACGTATTATACAGTGTTAAGCAACATGCACATATTGTACAGTGTTAAAAAATATTCACATATTGTACAGTGTTAAACAATATTCGTAATATTGTATAATAATTTTGAATATTTCATGATACTGGGTGGTAATTATAATTAAAGTTCCAGTCAAAATGTTCACAGAAAAAAAAACTTCTGAACCAAATGATTGTTATCAAACTTAATAATAATATAACGGAGGTCATAGGAATTTCTTTTTCATCAAAAAAAATCCAAAACTCCCCACCAGGTGGAAAATGAGAATGTATTCAATATTTGTAAACAAAATAGGATATGAAGACACCAATTTAAAATGTATTTAATCTTTACTTGAAAGTTTAAATGTATGATAATACAAACTCAGATAAAACACCTTTTCAGTGTGTGTTATTTCAAAAGCACTGTTTATGGTGATAATACAATCAAATCGGCTCAACTAAAAGATACGATACAGTGGCATTTGCGCTATAGTCCTCCTGTTATTCTAAGAGCTTCTGTAGAGAATACAGTAATGTGATTTAATGTACTTTCAAAAACCGGTGGACGCCACACTGAACATGCTTTGTAACATGTTTCAGAAACGATTAAACACAATTTAATGACATTCTTTTTTATTAAAATACTGCATAAGTGCCATTTTTCCCTGGTGAAGAGTTTTAGGGTGCCTGTGACCTTCTTTAAGCTATTACCAAGTTCGATAATATTTGGTCAAATAGTTTTCGTTTTATGATTATTTGAAAGTCGAACTTTAATGATATCCACCCTGTATAATATCACACAATATGGTGCAATATTGCGAGACATTCTGAGCTACCTGTGAAAGGATTTCAACTTGAGAGTTTGACGAATTTCCATGTATCTGAACTTCCTGAATTCGAAAAACATATTTTCAAAACGATGCCCTCGTGTACATAAATAAAACTACTAAAAAAACAATGAACTACGTGAGCAAAGTTTGGCAAATGCCATTTAAATTTAATTTGCATATATCTGTTAAATTTTGCATAAACCCCATTCCTAAGAAGTTTGTCTATCTGCTCATTTGCGCCTGATAATGATAATCATAATACATAATAATTAGATAAATGAAATTTGGTACACTGCTGCTAAATTATGAAGTATACATTTATATAAAATACAGTTACTGGCTTGATCATCTACTAGTCAGCACGATTGTAAGCATGTTAACTAGGGTTATGTAGTTTAATATTTAATGAAAACATGAAAGTGGTTTGAATTTCAGTGCTATTAGTTAAATTAAGCACAAAAAAAAATTGCCAAAATTTAGAAAAAATTCTTTTGAAATTATCATTTTGTATCACTAAGATGACGTTTTCTGTCTTTCTTTCTTTTTTTTAGAATTTTAAAATAGCGCTGAAATATTTTTTGTGCAAAAATACTTGCAGAGGCAATTGCGAAAACCAGCATTAAGTTTGATTTTTAATTATTTAGAACCAAAATTACAAGACCGTCGCTTTTGGTATGCATTTCCACCAAAATATAGACATACGAAATTTGATAGATGTACGTCAAACAGCCTAGCTCACCAACAGTCACACATTTATCACAGTCGACCACAACAAATCCTGTCAATACTGCTACTTTCGGTGGTTTCATGGTGGTCGGCTGCACGAAAGAAGTCACGCATCACGCATTTTCTTAAAGATAATGGTAGATAGATAATGGTAGTAGCAGTAGAAATAGTGAAAATGTTGATGTAATTCTTAGAAAGTGGCTTCTAATATGAAAGGCCGAAAGCCCTTTTTACATCTTAAATTATTTAAACTTTAAAGTGATAATTTTTTATACAAAAAAGAATCTTTATTTGTATATTAATAACAAGAAGACTTCACTTTTGTACACCTGAGATAGTGTACAAAATTTAATCCTTGTAGTATCGATCAATTTGCAAATTTCTGGATTGACACACAAATCTCTAATTTTTAAAACACTTTCATCCACTAATGCCTCCAATTCTTCTATCTAATTTTTAATCCTCGAATCAACTTATTTCTAGCTTTAATTATGGTTTCTTCAGTTCATTTTAACAACTTTAGGTAATAAATATAAAATTTTAACTTTTTTTATTATCTCCAACCTTAGTATTTGCCCAGTTTAAGTACTTGGATGAACATGTAATTCTAAATAGAGACAAATTGGGCCAATTCGAAGAGAAACACAAATAATTTTTATGAAGGATCAATATTTTTAATTATCTTATTTATCTCTATTTTAATAAACTGCTTTAATTTTAGACAAATTATAGATTCTTCAAGCCTTTAATGATTTCTTTCGGAAACATCATCAGTTACTTTTTCATTATACGACGGCAAGCTGTGTTCAATGTGAGCCAAATACAAGTCAGGTCGTCGCCAAGCAAGTCGAATGTAAAACAAATGTCGCCAAGCTAAACAAAACGAGAAGAAAGTCGCTAAGTGAATAACGTGAATTTGATGAATTTGAACGTTAAATTTGACTTCTGTATTTGTGGCGACTTTTTCCATTTTTTCGATTAACGATTATTTGGTGACATTTTGGCGAGTTTTTTCAGCGAGTTCGCTGAAAAGCACCCATTCTCCTTATTATATGGATGAATATTATTCTCTAATATTATTTACTTACTGTTTTTCATCTGTTTAGTAATAAAGGAATGTAGAGTTCATAGTTTCCGTTCATTCATATATACTGAACTTTATTCACTTTAAATATTTACCGTAGTAATTTCGTGAGAATAATTTATTACTGGGTCTGCTAATTTATTGGTATTTTTTTATTTCATAACAGATTCCTCTGAACTCAGAATAGTGCCAGAGGGTTCTTCTTTCAAGGAAAAAGCTCAAAGTGAATCATCGATACAACTATTTATTTTAATCAATGACTTATTTCAAAATTCGCAATATTTTCTTCAGATCTCAGGAGATCTCACGTTTAAATAAAATTGTACACGTTTTAAGACATGTTAGACATTGGGAAAATAAATCCCAACCATCTACTAACTTTTAACAGATCCATCAATTCCATAGAGATATTTTGATATTCTTTGTCACTAACATCAAGTCGCTGAAAGATTCTGATGTAAAATTGTCATAAAGACAGACCACGTGTCAGGGAGTTTATAAAATTCTAATCTCTCTACTAAACAGCTTAACAGGTAGGCCAATAACTCAGCAATGCCACCATTTTTAAGCTTATTATTATTCTTCAATACGAGAGTAAAATCATGTTCCTCAGGGGATTCTCGGAACAGAGCAGGAAAACAAAATAACCAGAAAATAGATTACGAAGTGAGCATTAAGTGCCGTTATGCGTTGTATTTCCCCCAAGATTTTGCTATAAATAGTTGCGGAAGACCTTTGAAATGATGGAAACAGCAAATTGGATTAGTCTCAAATGTAAAAGGACACCCCCCCCCCCTCCATTTTCAATGGTCTTGAATCGATTTCGAAAAAGCCTTGATGAATAGATTCTCTCAACTTGAAAAAAGAATAAGGCTCAGCATGGTAATGGTATTAAAGGCTTTCAAAATCAATACATTGATCGAATCCTCTTTTAACTAAGACAAAATTATCTCTGCAAGAAAAGTGACTAAAACTGAAGCTTCCGAAAAGTTCGGATGACAAATGTAAACAAGAGAAGTGTAGGGACGAGGGAATTTCTTGGGTGGAGAGCTTAAAGGAAATGTTATAAACTGTCTCCCGTCAAAGTTTCTCTTTCGGGAAATGAATTTCTAACTTTGCATCGACACGCATGCAATTAATGTTTGTGCAGATACCCTTCAAGAGAACTAAAAGCAAATGATACATCTTTATGATTTTCTCCGTTTTGTATCATAAGCGCTATCTCCTTTTAGATAAAAGTAATTAATAAGCTGTACATTTCGATAGATAAAATGCGTTAGTCTTTCTTATATACTGGCGGGAGCATATTCCCATTGGTATATATTGGATGTACAGCACTTACACTACTTAAATCAGAGATTTTCTTCATTATTTCTATGTATTGTGCATATAACTTACCTGTAGGGTTTTATTTTATATATGGGTTAACAGTTTTGTTGCACTATATATTTTAGAATTTTGTTTTTCATATGTGATCAATCACTATCCCTTTCTTTAAGAATGGTAGAGACCGTGGTGGCCTGGTGGTAAGGTCTCGGTTCGATTCTACCGAAGAACCGTATTCTAAGGGGGTCTCTAGTACGTTAAAGCCGTCAGGTCCAACGTCCTCCAGCTGATATGATGTGGTGTGGATAGGAGGGGGTGCCAGTTTGGGTATCACCCTCGTCATCTGACCATGGTTCAAAATGACGAGGTTCGTCCCAAAATATCCTTAATGTTGCTATAGAACGAGACGTTAAAATAACTATGTACACAATTTTCTAATGATGACTGTTGCAAGTCAAAGTTATTCAACAGTAAATGTAAATGTTGTCTATTTTCTAATTTTCGCAATATTGTAATCTCAATTTACATTCGTCTTGTGAACTACATCGATATTAAAAGAAATTCTCTAACTTTTAACGATAAATGAAAATCATGAGATTAAATATAAATTAGATAATGAAAACGATTAGTTTTCAACGGATTTTGGTTTGAAATGGTATAACATTTATTTTTAGTACAAATTGTTGAGTAGTACAGTAGTAGTGCAAATATTTTTGTAAGTTTATAAGGAAAAAC
The DNA here is from genome assembly GCA_026543055.1 of Argiope trifasciata. Classification (NCBI taxonomy): domain Eukaryota; kingdom Metazoa; phylum Arthropoda; class Arachnida; order Araneae; family Araneidae; genus Argiope; species Argiope trifasciata. Next base: position 3,819,648 of record JAPMOQ010001578.1, on the reverse strand, counting down.
ATGAAAGCTCAGTTTATTATTTAATTAATTAACATCTCTATTAAAATTTTAAAAAATATTCCTGGGATGAAGATTTCTATCCCTCAAATATATATGTGTCAAAATCATACCTGGAAGATGAGCTGTGTGATTTGATGAGCGTCAAAGCAATCAGACAGCCATTTATGTGTATTATTAGTAACATTAGTTGGGATTTATCTTTATTATTAGTACATATAACGATTATTGACGACGAGTCTTTTTTGAACTTGCTTTTATCCTAACTCTTTTATGTTTCAAATGGTTAAGCTCTATAATGTTCAAATTCCTTTATGGTTAAAGATGCAACAATGTAAACTAAACAATTAGGTAAATAGGGAAAATTGGCAACTTATTTAGATGCAAGAAAATGATCCAGAAATATACGTCATTGTTCAAATAACCATTGTTGTATCTTTAAAGCAAAAGTGCTAAAAGCCCTACAATTTCTTTACACAAGCACTCGAGATTTAGATATTAAAGAGTTGACCAACAAAAGATTGTATTGATTCACACCAATCGGATAGAGTTCTATGCTTTGACTTGAACTGGTAAGTTTTTATTTTTATAATTTGAACGCTTAAATATTGTTATATAATATTTAATTGGTTAAGCAAGATTGAACAATCAACGAATCCAAAAAATATCAGCTGTTATTTAATTGAAATAATATTAGATGCTCAAATTTTTCAATTCTTCAAGGTAGAAATAGAAATCCCCCCTATTTTAAAATCCACTTTTCTATGATCATCCACATTGTCTTTCATATCAACTCTGTCAAGGGGCCGTAGTAGCAGGCAAACAAGTCAGAAAGGCATAATAATAATAATAATTACATACCAGCAATGGGTCCATGGAAAGTGTGCAACTTGCTTTTATGTATTACTATAATGATTGCAAATTCAAATGGAACATTAAAGTTGATTTGAAAATGCTACTTAATTAGACAAATTTAAAAGTTTAGAACCAAGTTCATTAGTCATATTAATATTGAAAACTTTTAATATACGGAATAACAGACAGAAGATCTACAAAAAAGGATTGAAAATTTCATTCATATCTTTTAAAGATAAATTATTCCAATGTATAGAAATTTGAAATGTGAAGTATAACATGTATTGTTACATACAAGATAACTTTAATTTATTATTTTATGTATTTCTGTATAAATCATTGATATTTTCAATAGTCTTATATCTAGATATTTAGTAAGACATGCATCGTAAATAAAATATAGAATATTTAACAAAGAAAAAAAGATCATTCGTAGTATTTTCGCATTGGTCTGTAAATATGAGATCTGAAATTGAAAACACTTTGATTTCGTGATATGCTTTCTCTGCATTACCAGCCATATCATTTTTGAAAAAAATCTTGGATTTCAGAAATTCAATTTCACTTCTTCCCAGGAGTTTTACCCTGAGGAAAAAATAAATGGTATTGGAAAAACTGTGAGGGGTTCTTTTCCCTCCAGCCATTTCTGAAAATTTTAGACGAGTATCTTGCTAAGTTGCTCCGAAAATTACATCTCATATATGTACTGAAATTCAACTGCGAGTCATAGTTAAAATTCAGTCGGCTTCAATATTTAGAAAAAAAATCACATGAAGTAAATTGAGAATGAAGATTTCGGAAAATTTGTATTCTAAAATTATTTGTGTGAGAATGATTCAGAATTCAGTAGAAAATTTTAAGAATTCAATATCGAATGAAGAAATATCGTAGTATTTAAGAAGGAAGGTATGTTAAATAATGTAATAGTAGCATGAGATTTACTCTATAGCGAAAGAAGCTTATTTTTTTACTTTAATGTACAAAAGAAATTACTTCTTATATAGACCAATATACATTGCTATATTATACAGTGTTATTCAACATTAAACAGTATAATGAAATAATCTGGGAAACCAATCTTTTCTCGTCAGTTTGATTTATTTGTAAAATTGCTTGCTTTTGAGAAAATATTTAAATACGAATCATTTACTGATTACATATTGTTACGGATTTCCTACCCATCGGGTTCGTTTATGTATAGTGGTTATATAGTGTGAAATACAACACAATAAGCAGACCTCAGAATAAAAGAGCTACGACGTTTATTTACATAAAGACAGGGCAGCACAAAAACGACACATATTTACAGATGACAAGTATGTACAGCGAAGACAAACACACAGTAGCACACAACAACGATAGTATGCTACTAGTAATTACATCAACAGCACAAAACGCGGTCAGACAGGATTCAGAAGGAAAGGAAATCCTCAAAACCTTGCTCTACGGTCTCTCCAGACAGACATATAAAACTTCATTTCATTATAACACACACACACATTTAGCTTTATTATAAATATATATAAAAATTATTTCTTTTGGTGAAAAATCTCGTTTTCTCAGGAAAGGCATCTAATAAAATGAACATAAAAAGTAAAACCTTATCTAAACATGAAATTTGATCAAAATCATTAGAACTGTTTCCTAGATACACAGTATATATATATATATATATATA
>JAPMOQ010001578.1:3797270-3816718 GCA_026543055.1 Argiope trifasciata | reverse complement strand
AGTGACACAATGAACTGTTACAAATCAGTTACTTCAAGGACAGCTCCGAGCCAGACGCCCTGTACAGTGCATTCCACTGACTCCAAATCACTGCCGTTTGCGGCGTGAGTGGTGTCAAGCTAGAGCGCATTGGAGGACGGAGTGGAGATCTGTTGTGTTTTTTGATGAACGCCGATTCTGCCTTGGTCGCAGTGATAGCCGTTTGTTGGTTAGAAGGAGGCCAGGTGAAAGCCTGCTAGTGACCTGTCTGTGGCCTAGACACACAGGGCCTAGTCCTGGTGTTATGGGAGCAATTTCGTATGACAGCAGGAGCACTCTCGTGCTTATCCCACGCACTCTGACTGCAAATTTGTACGTCAGTTTAGTGATACAACCTGTTGTGCTGCCATTCATGAACAGCATTCAAGTGGGTGTTTCCCAACAGGATAACGCTCCCTCTCATACCACTGTTGTAACCCAACATGCTCTACAGAGTGTCGACATGTTGCCTTGGCCTGCTAGATCACCAGATCATTCTCCAATCGAGCCCGTATGGGACATCATTGGACGACAACTCCAGCGTCATCCCCAACCAGCATTAACCGTCCCTGCCTTGACCGCTCAAGTGCAACAGGCATGGAACTCCATCCCACAAACTGATATCCGACACCTGTACGACACAATGCATGCACGTTTGCATGCTTGCATTCAAAGTTCTGGCGGTTACACCGGTTACTAATGTATCAACATTTCCCATTTGAAATGGCTCTACCTGTGATCTTGAAATTTTAATCAATTAAATATGTTACCTAGACAAATGTATTCCTAAAATTTCATTTCTTTACAATAATTTTTTCTTGGTGTTGGGATTTTTTTTCCATCAGTGTATATAATACACAAATTGTTCATTTAACTTATAAGATTGAATAATATGATTAGATTATTCAATCTTTATTACAACATCTGAGCACTGTTGCAGTTTGCATATTGTTGAATCCTAAACAATGTCTTGCTTCATCATTTAAAATGCGGACACAATTAAGACTATAAATAATTCGGTATTTATTTACTGACATGGGCTTTATCTCTAAACAACGCAAATATATTGCCAAACTTGTTATATTACGGTAAGGAAACCTGGAGATTTTCAGGTAACTTAAAAATAAGCAAGTAATCGTCCTAAATTAAATAAAATACCAAAAATTCTTACTTAATTCCAATTTTTTTTCACATAAAAATCATTTTCTATTTCATTCGTTTGTAAATAATTCAAAAGTTTTTTTTGTCTTTTATTTTGTACTACCCTTAACTCGGAGATTAATTTTTCATTGATAAATAGCTAAATTTTTCTATTATATAATTTCTGAAAATACTGTTACAAAACCAGTTTTTTTTTAGAAAAGCATCTTGTATTTTGCAATATCTTATCTCTTAGAGTCCAATGTTTGAAAATAATTCAACAGAACCAACTCTTCAGGAAATTTTATTCTTTACAAAATTATGAGTATTAATTTCATTTATTTTCATTCAGATAACTAGCTTTCAATATAATTTTATGCAATAATCTTGAAATATATCTTTAGATTCTTACTAACAAGCTGCAATTTGCTGTACCACATAGTCAAAAAGGTGGGGAAAAAACTAATTTCTGTCTCAAGACCGAATCCTAGGAGACAGACGATCACCTAAATTTTAGCTGTATCTTTTTCCCAAAGACCAAATCTAAATTTGAATATTTTGGACAAAAAATAAAAGGGAAAGTAATCATTTTTCAAAGAGCTGTCTGTAGCAGATGGCTCGAATATGTGACACCAAAAGGAACCTCAAGACATGATAATGTCATAAAATGACTGTCACCAACAAAACAAAACTGTCATTAGCAGTGCTGAAAGAGACAGCTTGAAATGGAAGTTGATAGAATAATGCCTTGGATCCAAACGCACGAAAAAAGTTGCTGAATTAAAATCCGCATTCGCTTTTCAAGTAATGCTTTTTAAAGGAAAGTAATCTAAGTGTCACCATTGTGAGGTTTAATTTTGAGCCACTAATGGTAAGTATGTTTGTTATTTTGTGCTCAAATGCGGAAATAGTTTTCTGGCTTAAGCGAGATTTTTAGAACGCTTATCGGTTTTGGAAAGTCAAAATGTGATGCAGCGTAATTATGAAATAAAATTATGTTTTAGCGTTATTTGAAGCAAGAGAAGCAAAAGACATCAAATTTCTTTTTATTTGAGCTCACTTTAAGTTGAAATAAGCTTAAAGTATAACAGCCAGAACGCGTGGCGTAAGCTAGATTGAAAAATTGTATTAAGGCTTTCAGAAAATGAAATCGTTTTAATGATTGTAATGGATTTAACATGATGGATAAAACGAAAGAGAAATAATTTATTTTAACATTCTTTCTAGCGAAATCAATGTAAGATACTACAATAGCTTTAACACAATTGCGTAACAAAGAGAGGAAATCGTTTATTTCAACATTCTTTAAGGAAAATAAATTTAAATTATTATAAAAGCGTGTTAAAATATCTTATTTGAAGCTTTATGCAACCGAAATCGGTATGAGATACCAAAAAGGTATCCCAAAATTAATTCAAGATTTGAATTTTTCACCATGAGGGCAAAAAAGTGTTGACAATATGATTAAAAAAACCATTGACATCCGATAATTTATGATTAGTAAAAAAAATGGAGTGTTTCACGACTGTACAAAGCGATTTGATTGTTGAATGATATTTCAAGTATATATAAAGAGTCAATATTCTAAATATATATAAATTATCAATATTTCAAGTATATGTAATAAATCTAACCCCCACATTCCAAGAATTATGTGAATTAACAACACTGAATTTCTTCTATGAATTTATTTGAAGTCATAGGTCTATGCCAACAAGCCCACAAGGTGAGTGCATTGAAAGGGGAAATTAAAAGTTGCATCAACGAAATTCAGCCACATTTATGCAAAACAGTAATAAGAAATATGGACAAAAAATTTTAACAGAATAACCGTGGAGCCCATTTCCTCTATGTGTTATTCTATATGCAAGCCTAAACTATTCACTTCATAATTCAATAAAAATATAACAATTTAAAGAAAAAACGGTGTTAATATAATTTATATCTTGCGTTAATAAGTTGATCTATCGTTTAACGCCCCATTTGGTACTTTTATGTTATACGGAAGCAAGATATCCATTTTACGGAAGCGAGTTCCAACAAAGCAATTCAAACTAAAAGTCGAAAAGCGAAGCGAATGAGAAAACAAATCTCGCCAATGTGAACAAAACGCAAACTATCTCGCTGTGAAAAACGTGCCTGAAAGTGAAATTTGATGTAATTTTGCATTTTTGGCGGGTTTTTTTTTGTTGTTGTTGAGATCGTATAATGGAATAATATCCTCCCTTTTTACAAACCCTAATCTATCGGTTTTTCCAATGGTTTTTTTAACAGACCTACCACCACTTTACTACACGAATCGTGGAAATTTCATATCGTGCGTTAATTTTGGGACACCCTTTACGACACCTCAATTTAGAAGCTTAAATGAAAGCTACAATTTATTATAATTTGATCATATATAAATTAAAATGCTTGAGCAACTCAAAGGTAATTGAATAAATGAGTTCACTTTCAATTTAATTTGTTATACAAATTTTTAGTGAAATCAAAGTTTCTTTAATAAATGTCCAATGCATATACTTTGTCTTAAAAGACTAAAGCAAATTAAATAAAACATTAGAGCTTAGTTGTCTGTTCTAACATTTTATTTATGTATTTTATTTATACCAAAAAAGATTTTTTTTTTTCATTTTTATTGGAAAGGAAATTTTTATTTATCTATGAATTTAAAAGTTATAGTTCCAATACAGCAAGATAGTAAAGCGTATTCAAGTTTCATGACTAAGAGATATCCATATATTCTATTCAAAAAATTCAAAGACACAAGCTGTAAATGCATTAAATTAAGTAGTACCACTTATCCTTTATACCAGCGCTGGCGAAAAGTCGCCAATAATGATGCAACCAACGCCAAGCGGAATATCACTGGTGGTAACCTTTTACCGCCACATTTTGAAAGAAAGTAGCGACTATTTTGTTACCTCCGCTAAAATGGCAACTGTTTGCTGTTGCCAGAATGTCTGCTTGGCGAGATTTGCGCCGATATAATGGTAAAAATATCTTGGTAAGCAATCCAAGCGTTGTTTTACTTAATGATGTATAGAAATTCGATATTTATTTCAATGTAATAATATTTAACCCAGAATATATTAATAATTAGTCATTTAAAATAATACAAAAATTATTTCATTCAAATATAATGAGCTCCTAAATCTTAAATTCATAAAAATTTAATGAAATCTAATATGGAATTGCCATTTTAATTTAATTGAAATTTAAATATTATGATTTCCATCAACTTTAATAGCATTAAATCACCTACATTGAAATATCTCATCCCCCCACTTGAAAATATTTATATTATGCATTTGTCTTCAATTATAAAATAAAAAATAATTTCATAGAAGCTTTAGATTTTTTTTCAACTTTTAAGTAAAAATCTTTACAGAATTTACGTATATTTAAACTTACAGTTATAATAATGAGGGTTAAAAAAGACAAAATCAAATACAATATTCCATGCACCTCATATAAAATTTAAAGATTTGTTTCAAAAATGTTTATCTGTAAAACTGGAAACAATCGTATATAATTTTTTGATAATCAACCGTCTAGACAGCACTATTAAAATTCATTTGGAATCAATTTAATGTCCCAGAAGTAACCTGGATTCGAAACAGAATTTCTTCGTCGGATGATTATTTTTAATAATTTAAGTCTCAGAAGTAACTGAAGACTTTTAACAGTTTGAATACTATTATTTTTCATTTGTCTAATAATGATGATATATTATGATAAATACTTGTTTATCCATAACGGAAGTAAATGTATATTATGATATCAGTAATAAGTTGGTTACTGAATTTTTAATGTTAAAAGAATTTCAAAATACTTGATAATCACAAATTAAATAAAAGAAATAACATTGATTTAAGAGTAGAGAGAATCTATTAGAGATAAATATGAGAGCACTAGAGATATTTATTCTTGGTAATCAAATGTAAAGCCCATTTGATTATGATGATATGAATTTATAATAATTATGATAATTTGAAAGTCCATTTAATTAAGGTAATATGGAATCTATATGAGTATTAAGATATGAAATAAATCTGAATATTATGCTAAAGAAATTCATCTGACTATGATTATATGTTATCTATATGATTATTATGATATGAAATCCCTCTGATTACGATTATATGCTATCTATTTGATTATTATGATGTGAAATCCCTCTGATTACGATTATATGTTATCGATATTATTATTATAACGATATTAAATATATGTAATATAAAATATCTGATTTTATAATGGTGGAAATGTTTAATTATAATATAATCAATGATTAAAAATAATATGTATGAATTATGAATGGAAATACTTTCTACGGAAAATAAAAATATTTGTAAGGTATTGTACCAAACTTTAATGTCTAAAATATTATAGTATTTAAAAATGTTTAAATAAAATGAATTAAATTCAAATCTCTACTTTCAAATGCAATTAATGGCAAGAGCAATATTATTAATATTACATGTACAAACCACAATTTTGTGCCGAAAGAGAATTGTTTACTTGTTTAAAGCCTGAGCGTAGTGCCTTCCTTTTTAAGAGTGGAAAACAATTTTTATAAGAAAAAGAAAAAAAAATCTTGAGCTTTGCATTACAGAACCCTATGCATTTTAACAGCATTTTTAATACTTTCAAACAATAATTATAATATATGAAGATTTTTTTATATCTGAACTTTATATAAAAGAAAATAATTTGAGAAACTTTTTAAATATTTAAGAAGTAAATAATTTCTATGTGAACAACAAACATTTGTTTTTCTCAGTAACTAAAAGAAACAGTCTATCTTAAAGAATGAAAGACATATGAAAGACATTTCAAAATCAAGGATTTATTTTGCCCTTTAAAATATAGGCTCTTGTTCTTAGTATTGCTATCATTAAGTTTTTTAGGCTGAAGTTGATCATATTATCCTACAAAATATAGATTTTAAAATTGCAGATATAAACAAGATTTGAATCGGAAAATAATTTTCTATAAGATAGTTTGCAGCTAATTCAATTGTAACTTTTTTTATACAGCATGAAATTCATACCATTAAATTTTAATTTTTTTATATATGAATGCCGCTTTAAGTATTAATTGCAGTACACTATGTAAAATGTGTTTTTTGTTCAAAATATTATTTAAATTTTCTAAACTTTTTCTAAAACTTATCTTAATACGGGTGATGTGCCATGCCGTAATGATAACGAAAGAAATAAATAGCGAACAGTTTGTCTTTATTTAAACTATTATTTGTTAAATTATCATTTTTAAAATTATGATTATTAAAATAAATGTGTTTTATTTATCATAAGTGCATTATCTTTTAAAATTATTAAATATAATAACTAAATAATTTGCCATATTTAAATTTAAAAATGTCGGTATTCTCTATTCTACCAAACATGATTTTTTCAAATAGTTTTCAATTACTCAAATATTCAGATGTATCGAATTTTTATTTTTATCCCAGCATCAACGAATGTTTGCCATATTTCGGAGCATATAAACTACCTTAAATGCATTTAATTCTGAATCAGGACTTTTGGAACAATAAAAAAAAGTCAAGACATAATTCCTCTATAGGTGCAGCGTATATATAAATAAGATAAGGAAGTAAGATTCGAAAAAATAAAATACATTTTAGTTTCCGATCGCCCAACTTCAGGTACTGATCCAATCCTACCCACTTTGACACGCTTTCCACGTGCCAATCCAATTTAACCTTCAAGACGGAATAGAACAAGACACCCAAATACCATCACTCGGATTCGATATCGGCAGTGAAAGAAAGTTGCCAAATCATCTGGACAAAAACCAGTTTCAAAACAGGCTCGAAACAAAGCGTTCCCATCGAACTGCAATGTCTTTTCCCGCGGCGAGTATCGATTCAGGCATCATTATCCACGCGTCCGCGATATGGCCGAGTTCTCGGAAATTGATCGCTGTCATATGGATGCATCTTTTGTTTCAGTCTCCTACGGATCTACTTATTTGCTTGTTACAACTTGCCTATTAGTTATGAACCGCAGGGAGTCAGGTTGCTGCTGTGCTATGGAAATGCCTCAGTAGGAAAGGATTGGGGGGATTTTATCCCTGGGATTCATTGGGAAGAGTTATTTTTTGTATACTGCCGACCACCCCACCAATACTGAATGCAGCAATATCAACAGGATTTGTTGTGATCGACTGCTGAATAAGTCTAACAATCCTTACAAGGTAGTTTAAAAGTGTCTTTCTCCCCACCTGCACACTCCCAATCTTTTTTTCAGTCTCGTACAGATCTACTAATTTGCTTGTTACAACTTGCCTATTAGTCATGGACCGCAGTTAGTCAGATTGCTGCTGTGCTATGGAAACGCCTCGACAGGAAATGATAGGTGAATTTTATCCTTGAGATTCATTGGGAAGGGTTCTTGTATACAGCCGACCAACCCGACACCACTGAATGTAGCAGTATCGACAGGATTTGTTGTGCTCTACTGCTGAATAAATATTGTCCCATCTTATATAGACCGATCAGTCTAACTAACATTCCTTAAGAAGTAGTTAACATCTGTCTTTCTCCCCATGACCATGCTCTCAAGCAGTTTTAATGAAACTGTCAGTCTTTGACTTCATATCTTTCAGGGTTTTGAGATTATCTGGTATCATCAGTGCTGTATTTAAATCATTATTTACTATCTTCGGGTGGTTTTTTTTTTCTTATCTCTGAGACCTCAATACATTCCATTAAATAGTGATAAATAGTACCGATTTCTCCACAAATGCATTTATTTTCCTGCATTCTTCCAAATTCATTTGGAAGACTAACTCATGTTGGATGTTTGGGAATAGATTTAAGTATTGATCTGGGAAATAACATTAGGCATTCTTTGTTACCAAAAAAAAATTTTTGCAGCCACATTTCATAAATAATGCATTAGAAGTTAAAAATAATTAGCTATAATTATTATACTTTCATAACTTTTTATCGCATTAATTTACTATAGCGAACACACATCGGGCCATTGTTTCTTAATTTTAAAACATATAAAAAATATAACATATAGAACATATATAAGAAATTATGTCTTACTTATTCCATCCTCCATTTTATAGAATATCACGAAGAAGAGAAAACTTACCTAAAAATAAAAAAATAAAAATACTTTTAGTCACAAATATTGATTTCATGATAAAATGATAAGTATTTTTGTGCCTTTTATTACTATAATATACAAACAAACATTCATTTTATACTACAGTAGTTGAAATGTGTAAATTGGATTTAAAAAATTCCAAACTGTAAGCAAATGCTATTCAATTTTATTAAATAAAATTTGAGCTTAAATTCTACATTTTCATTTCTTACTCAATTGATTAGTTTCTTCCAAAAACTCAAAGCAAAATAATCTTCAAAAGCTGTTTCTTTTTTTAAAAAATTAAAATGATAGGGTGATTAATAATTAGTAAATTTCAAAACTATTTACTCCAATTTTTGAAATTTGCAATATTTTCAATCATTATGTAGGATTTTATCAAATTTTTGAAATACAATTGTATACAGGAAAATGGGCAATATTTGTGATATAAAATAAAATATTTTATATTGTTCGAAGAAGGAATTTATTATCATAAAGAATGAAAAAAAAAACACATAAGGAACGCATGGTAAACACAACTTCATTTTGGGCTCTTATATTTACATTTAAGTTGTCATTAAAACTCATAGTTTAACATACTCAGAGCAAAGATATATATTTGATGTAAGATATAATTGGAACAAATCAAACGTCCGTAAAGCCGAAACATCGTTGTTATATCATAGCTCGGAAATCACAAATAGCAAAGCGAACGAAATTTTGCTATAATTGAGATCATCAGCGATATACGACGTTCTATGAAGGCATTTAACAATAACATATCAAGTGCAATATGAAAATAGATATATTTAAATAATGCAGCTGTTTCTCAATAATATTTTTTGGCAATTTCTTCCTAAATTTTGCGAAATATAACGATATATCTGTCAACTTTATATGCATCATAATCTTATTTCAGTTAGTGTATATAAAGTAATCATAGAAGCAGGTAATATAACATTCAATTTCCACACGAAACAGATATAAAAAGTAGTTATGGGACAGCAATGGCGAAAGTTTTTATTTGATATACTTGAGTTGGAAGTTGTTTGACTGTTTGTCTAGAGTTTTTGGAGCAATACTAGCCAAAGTAGTTTCATCATCAACCCATTTTACAAGTTGTATTTCTTGCACTTTGGGCGAATGGTTAGTAACTAATATTTTTCATTTCGATAAATAGTATCACAATTCTTGCCGTTATCACTCATGATTTTATGTAAAAAAATTTATTACAATTGGAACTAAATTTGGAAGATTGTTAAATTGTATCTCTTATCTCTAAAGATGGTTTGAAGCAAAGAATATAATAATTGTAAAATATTATTCAAAATGTCTAATGTTATATTTTGAAAATAAAAAAACGTTGCAACTATAATTGACATATCACTTCATATACAAAAAGATAGTGAAGTTGTGCTAAAAAATAATTAAAAGGTTTAAAGTGACTACTATCGAATATAAATACCGAAAGATACCAGCGAGTTATCTAAATGTCACCACACCCTATTTACAGCATATTAAGGATTAAGATTTGGATAGTGTAGTTACACAAGTTTTATGTTTGACAATGTACACTTAAAGTTATTATAATGTAGGAAGTAAAAGATCATACATTTTTATTGTAATAAAAAAATGTTACCACAGGCTATATCAGGGCTTTTAATTGGAAATACAGTGTCTCACAAAAATGATGGGACACTTGTGCTTTACAAAAGGAAAATATAATTAAATAAATAAATAAACATGTACAAAAAATTTTGGGGTGTATTTTATATTTAAAGTTGATAGCGATTATTACATTATATAAATTTTGTCAAAATATTAAAATAAATTTAATAAATTATACAGTTATTTAGAAAGGAGCAAAAAAGGGCTCACATAAGTGATGGGACACTTACTTTTCCATCAAATATTTATCCAAAAAATTTACTTTTTAAAAGGTTTTAATATTTTTTTGGATTTTCTTTTACTTTTAAAACATGATTTAATCTTCTTGGGATGGATTTGACTAATTTTTCTGTGATTTCTGGAGTGATTTTACCCCATTCTTCTTGAAGCACCGATTTTAATTGTTGTTTTGAAGAAATGCTGTATTTGCGAATTCTTGATTTCAATTCTTGCCAAATATTCTCTATGGGATTTAAGTCAGGAGATTGTGGTGGTGTTTTTATTATTTCAGCACAGTTATACAGCAGCCAGAGTCTAACGCTCAAAGCAGTGTGCTTGGGATCATTATTCTGGAAGAAATTAAAATCATTTTGAAGGTTCAATTTTCGTGCTGAAGATTTCAAATTTTGCTTTAAAATGTCGATATACTTGTACTGATCCATTATAGTGTCAATAAAAACAAGATTACCGACTCCAGTGGATGACATACACCCCCATACCATAACTCCTTCTCCACCATGTTTTACTGTTGACACCCAGTTCTCTTTACGAAATTCTTCCCTGGGTTTTCTCCACACCAAGATTCTACCGTCAGAACCAAATATATTAAATTTACTCTCATCAGCAAATATAACTTTATTTCAGAAATCAGAATTCTTATTTATGTAATATTTTGCGAATGCCAGTCTGAGTTTTCTATTCTTTTCACTTAGGAAGAATTTTTTCCTGGCTACTCTACCGCGATATCCAGCAGGTCGAATTACTCTTCTAATAGTCTCAGGATTAAAAATTACTCCATAGAATGCTTGGAAATCAGCAGCAACTTTAGGAGCACTCATTCTTGTATTTTTTTTAATAATTCGAACGATAATTCGCTTTAACCCATTAGATAGCTTTGATGGTCGGCCAGGTCTTCTTTTATCCTGAATCATATGATTCTTTTTATATCGTTTAATGATGTTGAAAACAGTTGAATGACTCAAATTATCTGTTTCAGCAGTTTCTCTAATAGATTTTCCACGTTCAATATGCAAATTAATAATTAATTTTTGAATTTCAGGCGAAGTTTCTTTTCGTTTAGCACTCATGGCTGCACAGAGCTAAAAAACACAAAAATTCCAAAGCAATCTGGAGAAAAATACTGCAGACGATTTTATAAATTATTGCCAATAGCTTTTGAGTAAAAATAAAACCCCCAAAAATATTTTTATTGCTTATTTCAGACGATTTTTGTTGCATATCTAATGGTGTCCCATCACTTTTGTGAGCTAATTTTTGCTCCGTTCTGAACAATTATATTTTTATTAAATTAATATTTTAATATTTTGACAAAATGTATGTTATGTAATAATTGTTACAAAATTTAAGTATGAAATACACCCACAAAAAATTTGTACATGTTTATTTGTTTATTTTATTACATTTTCCTTTTGTAAAGCACAAGTGTCCCATCACTTTTGTGAGACACTGTAGGTAGTGTTGGACATATTAATCATATTTTGATGTGCATCAAATTTATCAAAAGCAATAAAATGATTGTCATAAACGACTAAGCATTTCCATTACTTTATAATCAGTAGGATCTACGACATTAAATAATATTGTTCTATAATACACAATATCATTCAATACAGATTATTATTAGGTGATATTTTGAAGGATATATTGCCTAATAATGAGCTTACGAAGAATAAAGGTATGAAATCTGAAATTCCTTTTTCATGATGAACTTACGAATAATGAAAATATTATTTACGATAGGAAAGAATATCTCATTATTATAAATTCACTTATACAATGGCTTTGTGTTACAAGATTTACAACTGTCTTTTTAAACGAGGAGTGGCTCGGAAAACATTTTTTTATTTAATAGCATATAATAAATTCAGCCATAGCACGCACTAGTTTGCAGAAGGTTGCTTTCTGACTTTAGCCCCTTCATATTTGGGATATTCTTTTACATCACTCTTAGGTACAGAAAATAGCAAAGAATATTCTTTGCACTGTAATTTTTGCTATACATTGAGTAATTGGAACCTTAATCGTTTATTAAAACAGTGAAAGACTCATAAATAATTTTTCTACCTAAGAGCATAATAAATGCAACTATACAGCATAATGGTTTAGAGAACGGCGCATTATAGTAATTCAGAGATTTATCCTTCCATATTTGGGGTATTTTTTATATCATCCTGAAGAACAAAAAACAGCAAAGAATATCTTCGCACTACAATCTTCCTTATACAATGCTTTTCTGTTACTGAAGCTTCCACTGTGTTTTAAAACATAGAATGATTCAGAAAATAATTTTGCTGTTTTATAGCCTTTATTAAAGGCAACTATAAAACATGATGGTTTGCAAAATGGTATTTTATAGTAATTCACACATCTAGCTCTTCGTATTTGGGATATTATTTTATATAACACTAAATAACAGCAAAGAACAAAGAATGTATATACTAAATTGCAATTCTACTTATACAATATCTTTATGCTACGGGAGTTACAACTATCTCTTAAAAAATGATTTGGAAAATAATTTTGTAATTTCATATCGCACAATAAATGCAAGTACAGACCACAGCGTTTGAAGAATGGTAAATATTAAGCCTTTCATTTTTGGGATATTTTAATACCACCCTGAAGTACAAAATAATATCTTTATACTATAATTCTGTTTTTGTCTTTGTGTTCTTGGATTTACAGCATTTTTTTAATATACAGAATGACTTAGCAAAATCATTTTGCTATTTAATAGCATACAATAAATTCAATTGTAAAACACAATGGTTTTGAGAATGGCACTTTATAATAATTCATTTAACCCTTTATATTGTTACCATTCTTTTATACAAGCGCTAAAGAAAAGAAAATCAATGTTTTCAAAACTCCTTTTTTGTTATTTCATAAATGCCCATATAAATTGATAATATTCTTTCTGAACTAAATTATCTTATTTTCAGAAATGTTTTGTAATTTTTAGTTTCAAGATAAATTAGATAAATTTTCACTAATTCATATATAATTTCGTATTTATTACAAATATATTTCAAAACAATGCAGTTTGTATAAATGGATAATGAATGTCTTAATATTAATGAAATTAAAATCTTATCCTATTAACGCAATCTAATTAACTAAACATACATTACAGCCTCTAATTTAATAATTTAATGAAGCTAATAATATAATCTAATAAGCTAGCTAATCAAATCCCTACACAATAATCTTTTCATTGGTTTGCGATAAAACAGAAGGAACAAAAAATATCATTTTCAAATGAATTTGGAAAATGTTTCGCTTCACAGTGAAAATCAAGGAAATAATTAAATGGTGGAAGTGAAATATTTTACAAATTTTTCTTTGTTGAGTTACAAAGGGTTGGGAAGATATCATTTAATGCATATTATCTCTTTAAATGTTAAAGTAATGCTATTATTTCATAAGAGTTATGGAAACATGGTAATTTAATTTCATCTAATGCAATTAAATTATTGTTAATTATATATACACTTATATGATTATATTTTCTTTCTTATTCCAGTCCACATGCATTAAAGACGAAAGCATATTGTATTTTGAGTCAGCACTTTTGAACTAAGTCAGCATATTTGGTAAGGAATTCATATAACATGATAATCGTATATTTTTGGAATTAATTGGGCTCATCTCACATGTTTACAAGCAACTGTAAAAATGTATGCAGTTAGAAATCAGTTTGAATTGTGAAATTATGCATCGAATATCAATTTAATGATAAAATAATTGATTTCAATTTTCATAAATGCCAGTTATATTTATTAACTATCAGCTGATTCTCTTGGTTTGTTAAATGTGTTGAATTTTAGTTCTATGTCTTTTTACACAACATAATCTTCATGGTTTCCACAAAAAATAATCATTAAATTGCAAAATATTTTGCAGTCAGGTTATTTTAATATCTTTATGCCTATTTTATTTTCAGCATGTATAAGCGTTTAAAATGAAATAGAATCCTAGGTTATTATAAAGCCATCAAACTTTTGAGCAGTTGTATATTATATTTAAAATTAATTTTTCAATAATATGTCCGTGTTTTTCTTATCCATGTGATAGCACAAATAATACATGGAATAATTTTTCTTTGACTTTCAGATATAGGAAAAACAGAGAAAATAAGTAATATATAAACTGCATTCCCACTTATTTTTTATATTATTTATTTATATCTTATATAATCTTGTATTATCTTTGATCGTGTGTCCCTTTAATAATCTCAGAAATTGGCGACTTTGGAGAAAGGATTTGGTGACTTTGTCGACAAAATATAAATCACTTAAAAATTTTAATTAATTAATTAATATTTGAAAAAAACTGCATTAACATTGTGTCATCCACCAAAACTTTTCAAAAATGTATTTGAACTTGAGTGGATGAATAAAAAGTATTTTATTAACGACAGAAAATTTGAACAAGATATATAAATATATATAGGGAGACTGTGAACCAATAATAGGAATTGAAAAGGAAAGAAATATTTTTGAAACCATGAGACTTTTCGAAATGCAACAATGAAATATATTGTTTTAAATTATATTTTAAAAATCTCTGAAATTTTATCACATTAAAAAAATTTTTAAAGTAAATTCATATCATTGAAAAGAGCGTTTTTTTATATTAAAATAACGTAAAGTCAATATTTCGACAATTTCATACTTTACGAGCTTTTAACTTTTAGATGCAATCATTTAAAATTTTTATCAATAGTAAAAAAGTTGGTTCTTTCTGCCTCTTTCTATGAATATATATTGACGCTTTTCAGGACAGAACATTTGATCTATATCTGTAAATATGTGCTTTAGAGGACTGAAATAGGCACATCGAAAATATTCTTGAAATTGTTCATACAGATTCTTCATTAATTAAAAACCAAGCCATATTTCTTGAAAATAATTTCATACAGCCGAAATTTAACATCATTTTAAAGCTTTAAACATTGCTTTTTTAATGATAAAGTTTTAATAAATGAGCCATATTTTCCAAAATTTCAGGAAATTTCCTTGTATATATAAAAATTAAATAATATATACATAATTTTTAGAAACAGATTTAATTTTTGAATTGAAATCTAAATCACTTTCATTATTCAGATTAATAATTAACCGGGTTTTTTTCTCATTATTGGATTTTAAATAAGAATGGAAATGTTAAATATTTGAAAAGTTTACATGAAGAATAAAAAGGCCAGATTAGAGTATCGTTTAAATTAGAATATCAGGACATTTACGTTTCTTTTAGCGTCATGGTGGCATGGAATTTTTTTACATGATTTGTGTATGGTCATTGAAATAACATATCTTTCACGTCTATTAAAATTTGATGTTTACAAATGCTTTCTTGAGCAAACCCTGAACATAAAGTTATGTATTAAGATATTTATTTGAAAGCAAACACAATTAATATTCACGAGCTTTAGTAACCAATTAATTAACTAGCTATTAAAAGGGTTAATCTATATATAAAACTTTTTTTAAAACAATGCATTTCATCACGACTTTTCTGAATATGAATTTTAGAAAAATTCCATGTTTTTAATCTGTTTATTTTTTCGTAATTTGCTAATTTTTCTTACCATTTCAAATATCTTATCATGGTAACAAAATTAAATATGTTACAACTTTTATTGAAAATTTCAATTTATTCCTACATCTTTTCGCTTAAAGTCAACATAATATTTGTTACAACAAAACTAACTATTCCACTCTAAAGAATTTTGTCTCGCTTCTTTTATTTGGTTGCAAAATGACTCCATCATTCACAAAACAACCTGTAAACAAGTTATTCCAGTCTTACCACAATATTTCTCGAAACAACTTAAGAGTCATCCTGAGCAGCACCTCAGCCTGCCTTACATAATGTCATTTCATATTTTTATTCTGTTCATATTTTTTCCAACATGGTAATTATTCGTACCATTTCAAATATCTTATCATGGATACCAGGATTAAATATGCCACAACTATTTTTGAAGATTTCTATACCTTAATACATCTACTCGCTTTAAGTCAACATAAAGTTTTACAACAAAGATAACTACTCAACTCAAAAACATTTTCTCCTATTTTTTTTTATTTGGTAGTAAAATGGGCCGTCATTCATAAAACAGTCTGTAAACAAGTTATTTCAGCTTGACCACAATATTTCGTGAAAGAGCTTAAGAATCATCCTAATCAACATGCAAGCCCACCCTACGTAACATTTGTCATTCCATACTTTTTAATCTATTTATATTTTTTCCAATATTGTAATTATTCTTACCATTTCAAACATTTTATCATGGTAACAAAATTAAATATGCTACAACTTTTTTGAAGATTTCTGTACATTCCTACATTTATCTGCTTAAAGTCAGCATAGTAATTGCTACAACAAAACTAACTATTCCATTCTAAAGAATTTTCTTCCATTTTTTTATTTGGTAGTAAAATGGGACTGTCATTCATAAAACAATCTGTAAACAAGTTATTTCAGCCTGACCACAATATATCGCGAAACAACTTAAGAGTCATCCTGAACAGTACCTTAGCTTGCTCTACATAATGTCATTCCATATTTTTACTCTGTTTATATTTTTTTCAATATGGTAATTATTCTTACCATTTCAAATACGTTATCATGGTAACAAAATTAAATATGCTACAACAGTTTTTGAACATTTTTATACATTCTTATATTTATTCGCATAAAGTCAACATAAATTTTTACAAAAAAACTAACTATTCTACTCTAAAGAATTTTCTTCCATATTTTTGCTTATTTGGTTGTAAAACGTCCTCATCATTCACAGAACAATCTGTAAACAAGTTATTTCAGCATGACCACAATATATCGCTAGACAACTTAAGAGTCATCCCGAACAGCACGGCAGCCTGCCCTACATAACATTTGTCATCTCATATCTCCACAATAGATCGTCTTTGTCCCATTCCTTCCTACACAGATAAAGCGAAAGATGGAAAAGTTAAGAATATTAGTATCCGGCCGAAGAAATGGAATAGGAAGGAGAAACGAACCCAAGCAGATAGCAAGAAAAAAAAAAAGAAAAAAAAAAGAAAAAAAGACAAATCCTCCTCTTCGGCAAAATGAAACCGCAATCGCTTACCGGATATAGCGTGCACAGATAACAGAAACATCGGTGAAATATTACCCGGAGGGTTGGAACAGATGCAGCAGTGGGTGCCAATACAGAGAATGAATAATGACTCGAGGACCCTAGAAATAAAACAATAAATCCACTTCTGAAAACAGGAGATAGAGCCCTCGACAACGGGGAAGAGAGAGCCCTGGAAAAAGAAGAAGCAGGAAAGAAAAGACCCGATGCAAAAATTTTGCAACGACTGTGCTCCATAAAAATCTGCATTGCGAAACGATTCGGTGAGGAGCCCATCGATGATGTTTGGCACTTTTGGCGAATTGCAACGTTGGAATGTCGTTATTTTCAGACCACTCTTCCACGCAGGTGGCTGTGGGGGGGAGAGAGAAAGGTCTCAACACATTTCCTTTATCACCCCTCCCGATACATCTGGCAGACGGATCAGAATTGGCAATTTCCAACTACTCGGATGGATTTTCTCTTATTGGTTGCTTATGGCGTATGAATGACACAATAAGGAGGGATCCGGAGGGATAGAGAGGTTTTTGATTGATACGCATTCGTCTGTATCCGGTGATTACTTTCATACGCTAAGGATAATTTGAATTCGCAGGTTAAACTTTTCATGAAATTTGAGGGTTGATGACATACTATAGAAAGAAAAGGATATATATTTTTAGATTTATTTAAATTCCACTAAGTAAAAGGGAATAAAAATTTAATAATAATAAATTTAATAATAAGTAAGCATAATTTTGCAACAGTGTGACCAAAAATAGAAGAAACTTAAAATTTTAATTGGTTTAATTTACAAAGGGAAGTACTTTAAGTGCAAAAAGCGAGGATAAAACTGGCGTCTATTTATAGTGCAAAAGAGAGCGAAATATTTCTTTTCAGTGATTTTAGTGCAACAATTTTATGGGTTTTAAAGCGAATAAGAGTATGAAAATTTATATATATATAAGTAAACATGTGCTAACAGTGTGGCCGGATAATTTTATGTAGTATAGTAATAGCTACTTAAAAAAATTGAAGACAAATGTTTTTATTTAAAAAAAGCCTTAGAGTTTTTAAATAAAGCTCAAAATTTTAAAGAAAATTTAATTTTTTTGAAAAAAATATTCAATTATTTTTTTAAAAAAATTACGGGACATTTATAAAGTACTATTTTACATAAAATCAATGTAAAATATAATGTTAAACATCATAATTTAAGGAGAAAAAAATTGAGGTACTGTGTCGCCTTGGATACAGAAAATTAGTAGATCTCATCATCATTCATCCAATGATGACATTTACCTCCTACAAAGACTGAAAAGTGATCCATAGTTCTTAGCCTCCAGCTTTCCAATATCGCGACGTCGGTAATTTATATCACTCTGATTGCCAAGTTAGAATGGGGAGCCATGGCATGAAAATGTATAATTTCAAATGTTGAGCAAAGCATGTAAATAAATAATGAAAAGCCCAAAAGCACCTTGCGTCGTTTGTTATTCATGCATGATTTGCTCCCGCGCTCATATAAAAGAATTTAGATGCATTTGTGAAAACATTGACAAGCAAAATTAAATTCATTGATTAATTACTTTTCAATCTTCATCCGTTTCCATTAATTTGACGAAATCTTTAATGTTAATATTTATATTATATGACGTTGCTAACTCAATTTTCTGATGGAGATGATACAATTAAGTGTTAATACTCTTTTCACGATGCGAAAAGACAAAGTAGAACCTTGAATCATATTACGGAATGCGTCATAATCTTTTATATTGTCAGGTTTGCAAGAAAAATTACAACCAACGTTAACAAGACATTTTTGCAATTGTTGCTATATGCTACTTCTTTCTCATTGACTTTTATTCATAAAATTTTCTAATTTTTTATCATGATACATTATTCAATTATATTTCAACCAAGCATTTTTTCAATTCCTACAATTAATTCACTCTCTCATTCACTATGTATTTATATATCTTGCTCAAATTTTCAGTCGTCAATAAAAGTCGTTTTGTTCACCCACTCAAATTCAACTACATATTTTTCTTAACTTATGGTAGATGACATTTGATATTAATGCATTTTTTTCAAATATTAATTATCATTTTACTAGAAAACTAGAAAAATGCAACTAATATTTC